>CP137670.1:12240782-12275522 GCA_037976565.1 Mesocentrotus franciscanus
AACTTGTGATAGCTTATTGTCTCAGCTACAACATACCAAAGCTCAGCAAAACAAAACTAAACGACGGAGATATTGCTCGCGAAAGACGGGAATGTAGAATCCAGTTTTGAGAAAAAGTCATGTCCCATAGAGAATACACGCAAAATGTGAAAAATTGACATGCCTCCTTTAATCGCAAAATACGCCATGATGCTTTGTCAAAATGAAAATCGTGATGACTGCATTTGTGGAAAATTGTCTCAGCTAGAACATATCAAAATTTGGAAGAAAATCAATCAATATTTACAGAGATACTATCAATTTTCCAAAAATGTGCTGACGTCATAATATGCAAATTGAAATTTTGAGTTCGGAGGCCATTATGATGACGTCATGAGTTAATTGAGGGTCAAATGAGACATGAAATCATATCTCCGACTCATAATCTATCCAAATATGAAAAAAATTGGGAGTTCCCATCCATTCTGAAGAGTTACAATGAATTTTGTATAGGCATGTTTTTGCCCATATATGCTATGTATTACAAGAGCTCGCGCACGGACATTTATATTGAACGGACGCTCATTTGTTATTAATGGTCAATAAAAGATAAACATGGTATCAAATTGTTTGAAAAATATGGGAAATATCATGAAAGAAAAAAAATGGCGATTTTATGTTGTGTAATGGTGTTACGCGCGAAAACGCGCGCGCATGTGCGTGTGCGCGTTTTGCGAAATGCTTAAAATGGCCTGAAACGTATCCAAAATGAATTTGAGACGATTTGGAGCATTTTGAAATTTTGCGCGCGCTGACGCGCGGACGTACGCATGCGCGCGCGTTTTTTGACCTGAAATTGACCGGACGGATATTGACCTTGATCATGATAAATATGAATGAGAAATGACTTTCCGTTATGAAGATATGATCATGAGTTGAAAGTACCAAAAAAAACACAAAATGGCGCCTGGATGACGTCATGAAGACTTGATGACCTTGAAAATGTTACTGTCACGTCTCATGACAATGACCTATGACTGTGCCATAATTGAAAGAAATTGACTTAAATGATCTTGAGTTATCGTAGGAACAAAAAAGGGGGAGAAATAAATAAAAACTAGACATTTAATTCGTCATGAGGACGAATTAGGTGGTCTGTCTACAATTCTTATGATCATGCTCATCTTCAATTCAATGATCCAATATAATGATGTTAATGTAAAATGATGTATTAAGATATGAATTGATGAATGAAGTACTGATGAACTGATAGATTGAACTGATGTGAAATGAACTGAATTGATGAGCTAAACTGATGAACTGATGAATGAACTGATGAACTGATATTGAACTAGCTGTGACCTGAACTGAAGTAATAACTCAACTGATGAACAAAATATTGAGAAATGATTATGATCAAGATCATGATCATAATGAAATTTGATGAAAATATAGAGATAGAGAAGGAGAGAGGGAGACTGGTTATAGTCATGTAAAAATACATGAGCTGGACCGAGGGATGAAAGAGGAATCAGAATGCATACACTTGGAAGGAGAGAGGAAAGTACAAGGAAACATGGTAGGGGTGAAATAAGAATACAAAGGGCACAGCAAAGAGCTAGAGGAAATTAAGGAACATCCTATAAGACATAAAAGAGGGAGAGGGAGCCAAAGGCGGGAAAAGGAGAGGGTGAGAGAGTAGAGAAAGAGAGGCAGAGACAGCTAGGGAGACATCAGAGCTAGAAGAAGAGGGAGGCAGAACAAGAGAGGGAGAGGGTGAAATAGAAGAGAGAGAGAGCGATGCAAAGCTGACAAACGGCCTTGGCATATTCGCTATTTCAACTTTCAATTAAAAATTTCTACATGATTCAAACATCTGATCAAAAAACGGAAGGCGCACTTCCGATAGCTCATAGTATCAGCTATAACATACTTAAATTGGGGGGGGCGGGGGATTAGAGCAAAAATAAGCGAGATACTACTCACAGAACAATGTCATGTAGATTCATTATGTGAACGAAATTCGACTTCCGTAGACATAGCATAACATAACATAATGTCACCTTTAATTGAAATTTTCACTATGATGACGTCATCAAAACGAAAAGTGAGGGTGACTTATCTTGTAGAGAATTGTCTTAGCTACAACATATCAAAATTTGGGAGAAAAAGAGCACAAATAAGCTAGATGGTGCTCAAGATTAATGTTATGTAGATTCATATGATGTGAACGAAATTCACTTTCATAGACATAACACGCAAATTAAGAAAATTCTGACATGTCACCTTTAATTGAAATTTTCACTATGATGACGTCATCAAAACGAAAAGTGAGGTGACTTATCTTGTAGAGAATTGTCTTAGCTACAACATATCAAAATTTGGAAGAAAAAGAGCACAAATAAGCTAGATGGTGCTCAAAGATTAATGTTATGTAGATTCATATGATGTGAACGAAATTCACTTTCATAGACATAACACGCACGTTAAGAAAATTCTGACATGTCACCTTTAATTGAAATTTTCACTATGATGACGTCATCAAAACGAAAAGTGAGGTGACCTATCTTGTAGAGAATTGTCTTAGCTACAACATATCAAAATTTGGAAGAAAAAGAGCACAAATAAGCTAGATGGTGCTCAAAGATTAATGTTATGTAGATTCATATGATGTGAACGAAATTCACTTTCATAGACATAACACGCACGTTAAGAAAATTCTGACATGTCACCTTTAATTGAAATTTTCACTATGATGACGTCATCAAAACGAAAAGTGAGGGTGACCTATCTTGTAGAGAATTGTCTTAGCTACAACATATCAAAATTTGGAAGAAAAAGAGCACAAATAAGCTAGATGGTGCTCAAAGATTAATGTTATGTAGATTCATATGATGTGAACGAAATTCACTTTCATAGACATAACACGCACGTTAAGAAAATTCTGACATGTCACCTTTAATTGAAATTTTCACTATGATGACGTCATCAAAACGAAAAGTGAGGGTGACTTATCTTGTAGAGAATTGTCTTAGCTACAACATATCAAAATTTGGAAGAAAAAGAGCACAAATAAGCTAGATGGTGCTCAAAGATTAATGTTATGTAGATTCATATGATGTGAACGAAATTCACTTTCATAGACATAACACGCACGTTAAGAAAATTCTGACATGTCACCTTTAATTGAAATTTTCACTATGATGACGTCATCAAAACGAAAAGTGAGGGTGACTTATCTTGTAGAGAATTGTCTTAGCTACAACATATCAAAATTTGGAAGAAAAAGAGCACAAATAAGCTAGATGGTGCTCAAAGATTAATGTTATGTAGATTCATATGATGTGAACGAAATTCACTTTCATAGACATAACACGCACGTTAAGAAAATTCTGACATGTCACCTTTAATTGAAATTTTCACTATGATGACGTCATCAAAACGAAAAGTGAGGTGACCTATCTTGTAGAGAATTGTCTTAGCTACAACATATCAAAATTTGGAAGAAAAAGAGCACAAATAAGCTAGATGGTGCTCAAAGATTAATGTTATGTAGATTCATATGATGTGAACGAAATTCACTTTCATAGACATAACACGCACGTTAAGAAAATTCTGACATGTCACCTTTAATTGAAATTTTCACTATGATGACGTCATCAAAACGAAAAGTGAGGGTGACCTATCTTGTAGAGAATTGTCTTAGCTACAACATATCAAAATTTGGAAGAAAAAGAGCACAAATAAGCTAGATGGTGCTCAAAGATTAATGTTATGTAGATTCATATGATGTGAACGAAATTCACTTTCATAGACATAACACGCACGTTAAGAAAATTCTGACATGTCACCTTTAATTGAAATTTTCACTATGATGACGTCATCAAAACGAAAAGTGAGGTGACTTATCTTGTAGAGAATTGTCTTAGCTACAACATATCAAAATTTGGAAGAAAAAGAGCACAAATAAGCTAGATGGTGCTCAAAGATTAATGTTATGTAGATTCATATGATGTGAACGAAATTCACTTACATAGACATAACACGCACGTTAAGAAAATTCTGACATGTCACCTTTAATTGAAATTTTCACTATGATGACGTCATCAAAACGAAAAGTGAGGGTGACCTATCTTGTAGAGAATTGTCTTAGCTACAACATATCAAAATTTGGAAGAAAAAGAGCACAAATAAGCTAGATGGTGCTCAAAGATTAATGTTATGTAGATTCATATGATGTGAACGAAATTCACTTTCATAGACATAACACGCACGTTAAGAAAATTCTGACATGTCACCTTTAATTGAAATTTTCACTATGATGACGTCATCAAAACGAAAAGTGAGGGTGACCTATCTTGTAGAGAATTGTCTTAGCTACAACATATCAAAATTTGGAAGAAAAAGAGCACAAATAAGCTAGATGGTGCTCAAAGATTAATGTTATGTAGATTCATATGATGTGAACGAAATTCACTTTCATAGACATAACACGCACGTTAAGAAAATTCTGACATGTCACCTTTAATTGAAATTTTCACTATGATGACGTCATCAAAACGAAAAGTGAGGGTGACCTATCTTGTAGAGAATTGTCTTAGCTACAACATATCAAAATTTGGAAGAAAAAGAGCACAAATAAGCTAGATGGTGCTCAAAGATTAATGTTATGTAGATTCATATGATGTGAACGAAATTCACTTTCATAGACATAACACGCACGTTAAGAAAATTCTGACATGTCACCTTTAATTGAAATTTTCACTATGATGACGTCATCAAAACGAAAAGTGAGGGTGACTTATCTTGTAGAGAATTGTCTTAGCTACAACATATCAAAATTTGGAAGAAAAAGAGCACAAATAAGCTAGATGGTGCTCAAAGATTAATGTTATGTAGATTCATATGATGTGAACGAAATTCACTTTCATAGACATAACACGCACGTTAAGAAAATTCTGACATGTCACCTTTAATTGAAATTTTCACTATGATGACGTCATCAAAACGAAAAGTGAGGTGACCTATCTTGTAGAGAATTGTCTTAGCTACAACATATCAAAATTTGGAAGAAAAAGAGCACAAATAAGCTAGATGGTGCTCAAAGATTAATGTTATGTAGATTCATATGATGTGAACGAAATTCACTTTCATAGACATAACACGCACGTTAAGAAAATTCTGACATGTCACCTTTAATTGAAATTTTCACTATGATGACGTCATCAAAACGAAAAGTGAGGTGACTTATCTTGTAGAGAATTGTCTTAGCTACAACATATCAAAATTTGGAAGAAAAAGAGCACAAATAAGCTAGATGGTGCTCAAAGATTAATGTTATGTAGATTCATATGATGTGAACGAAATTCACTTTCATAGACATAACACGCACGTTAAGAAAATTCTGACATGTCACCTTTAATTGAAATTTTCACTATGATGACGTCATCAAAACGAAAAGTGAGGGTGACCTATCTTGTAGAGAATTGTCTTAGCTACAACATATCAAAATTTGGAAGAAAAAGAGCACAAATAAGCTAGATGGTGCTCAAAGATTAATGTTATGTAGATTCATATGATGTGAACGAAATTCACTTTCATAGACATAACACGCACGTTAAGAAAATTCTGACATGTCACCTTTAATTGAAATTTTCACTATGATGACGTCATCAAAACGAAAAGTGAGGTGACCTATCTTGTAGAGAATTGTCTTAGCTACAACATATCAAAATTTGGAAGAAAAAGAGCACAAATAAGCTAGATGGTGCTCAAAGATTAATGTTATGTAGATTCATATGATGTGAACGAAATTCACTTTCATAGACATAACACGCACGTTAAGAAAATTCTGACATGTCACCTTTAATTGAAATTTTCACTATGATGACGTCATCAAAACGAAAAGTGAGGGTGACCTATCTTGTAGAGAATTGTCTTAGCTACAACATATCAAAATTTGGAAGAAAAAGAGCACAAATAAGCTAGATGGTGCTCAAAGATTAATGTTATGTAGATTCATATGATGTGAACGAAATTCACTTTCATAGACATAACACGCACGTTAAGAAAATTCTGACATGTCACCTTTAATTGAAATTTTCACTATGATGACGTCATCAAAACGAAAAGTGAGGGTGACCTATCTTGTAGAGAATTGTCTTAGCTACAACATATCAAAATTTGGAAGAAAAAGAGCACAAATAAGCTAGATGGTGCTCAAAGATTAATGTTATGTAGATTCATATGATGTGAACGAAATTCACTTTCATAGACATAACACGCACGTTAAGAAAATTCTGACATGTCACCTTTAATTGAAATTTTCACTATGATGACGTCATCAAAACGAAAAGTGAGAGTGACTTATCTTGTAGAGAATTGTCTTAGCTACAACATATCAAAATTTGGGAGAAAAAGAGCTCAAATAAGCTAGATAGTGCTCAAAGATTAATGTTATGTAGATTCATGATGTGAACGAAATTCGACTTCCGTAGACATAACACGCACGTTAAGAAAATTCTGACATGTCGCCTTTAATTGAAATTTTCACTTTGATGACGTCATCAAAACGAAAAGTGAGGCCAACTTATCTTGTAGAGAATTGTCTTAGCTACAACATATCTAAATTTGGAAGAAAAACAATCAATATTTACAGAGATACAATCAATTTTCCATAAATATGCGGACGTCATAATATGCAAATTCGTATTTTGAGTTCCAAGGCCTTTATGATGACGTCACGATATTTGTACTGGCAAAATGAGACATGAAATCATATCTCCAATTCATACTCTATCCAAATATGAAAAAATTGAGAGGAATTCAGGCATTCTGACGAGCTATGGCGGATTTTATATAGACATGTTTTTACCACTTTTGACATTATATTGCCCATTGAAGCGCACGAATTTAAAAGTTTGACGCACGCGTAGGGCATTATAGAAGGTCGAGAATGACTGGAAATAGTTGAAAATTGTCAAAAATAGTGTCAGGAATACAAACCATGCGAAAAAACGGCGTGTTTACGATGTGTACGTGCTGCGCGCGCATAACGCGCGCGGACGCGCACGGACGGAAATTTTGAAATGCTTAAAATGACCTGATTCGTACTTTCGTTTAATAGTTAAGTGATTTTGAGCATTTTAAAATTGACGCGCGCGTACGCGCGTCATGACCTTTATGTGACCTTTGATGACATGACCTGTTGACCCTTGAGGTAAAGTATATGTGATATGAATATAAATAACCTTTGATGACGCATCATGAAGATATGATTGATAATGTGATTTCACAAAATGGCGCCTGGATGACGTCACGATGACCTGATGACCTTGAAAAAATGGTGGCACTTGAATTTGATAAGCCTGATGACTGACAAAAATTTGATGAAAATTGATGGAGCCGAATTTGAGCAATCACGCTCACAAGAAAGTGGTGGGAAAATAAAAATAAACAAGTGCGTTACCGATATAAAAACATTTCCCATAGCGATTACACGTGAACGGAAAATGGAATTCTCAAATCCCACTTTGCAAGTGAAATATGAGCATGATCCCGGCATCTGATCGAAAAATAAAGGGCACACTTGTGATAGCTTATTGTCTCAGCTACAACATACTCGAAGCTCAGCGAAAACAAAACTAAAACGACGGAGATATTGCTCGCGAAAGACGGGAATGTAGAATCCAGTTTTGAGAAAAGTCATGTCCCATAGAGAATACACGCAAAATGTGAAAAATTGACATGCCTCCTTTAATCGCAAAAATACGCCATGATGCCTTTGTCAAAATGAAAAATCGTGTTGACTGCATTGGTAGAGAATTGTCTCAGCTACAACATATCAAAATTTGGAAGAAAATCGACAACCGATTACTGCAATATTATCAAATGAATACAAAAATTATGATGTCATATTTTCAAAATCAAATTTTCGAGTTCATATGCAAATATGACGACGTCAGAACATACGATTGGACAAAATTATACATGAAATCACATAAACATTTCATGGGCTTCCAGAAAAT
Organism: Mesocentrotus franciscanus; assembly: GCA_037976565.1. Classification (NCBI taxonomy): domain Eukaryota; kingdom Metazoa; phylum Echinodermata; class Echinoidea; order Camarodonta; family Strongylocentrotidae; genus Mesocentrotus; species Mesocentrotus franciscanus. The sequence continues at coordinate 12,248,789 of CP137670.1, forward strand.
GTTAAAAATTTGGGGTATTTAGGCATTCTGACGAGCTATGGCGGATTTTATATAGACATGTTTTTACCACTTTTTACATTATATTGCCCATTGACGCGCGCACGAATTTTAAAGTTTGACGCACGCGTGGCATTATGGAAGGTCGAGAATTACTGGAAATAGTTGGAAATTGTCAAAAATAGTGTCAGAAATAAAAACCATGCGAAAAAGGCGTTTTTACGATGTGTACGCGATGCGCGCGCGCATAATGCGCGCGCGGACGCGCACGGACGGAAATTTTGAAATGCTTAAAATGACCTGATTCGTACTCTCAATTAATAGTTAAGTGATTTTGAGCATTTTAAAATTTTGACGCGCGTACGCGCGCGTCATGACCTTTATGTGATTTTTGACGACATGACCTGTTGACCCTTGACCTGAATTATATGTGATATGAATATGAATGACCTTTGATGACGCATCATGAAGATATGATTGATCATGTGATTTCACAAAATGGCGCCTGGATGACGTCACGATGACCTGATGACCTTGAAAATGTTCCTGTCACGTTTTATGACAATGACCCATGACTGTGCCAAAATTGAAAGAAATTGACTGTACCGATCTTGAGTTATCGTCGGAACAAAAAAGTGGAGGAAATAAAAATAAATAAAAACTAGAAATGTAATTCGTCATGAGGACGAATTAGGTGGTCTGTTATGTAATCTGAATAACTGATCTTGTAGAAAATTGTCTTAGCTACAACATATCAAAATTTGGGAGAAAAAGAGCACAAATAAGCTAGATAGTGCTCAAAGATTAATGTTATGTAGATTCATATGATGTGAATTAAATTCACTTTCATAGACATAACACGCAAATTAAGAAAATTCTGACATGTCACTTTTAATTGAAATTTTCACTATGATGACGTCATCAAAACGAAAAGTGAGGGTGACTTATCTTGTAGAGAATTGTCTTAGCTACAACATATCAAAATTTGGGAGAAAAAGAGCACAAATAAGCTAGATAGTGCTCAATGATTAATGTTATGTAGATTCATATGATGTGAACGAAATTCACTTTCATAGACATAACACGCAAATTAAGAAAATTCTGACATGTCGCCTTTAATTGAAATTTTCACTATGATGACGTCATCAAAACGAAAAGTGAGGGTGACTTATCTTGTAGAGAATTGTCTTAGCTACAACATATCAAAATTTGGGAGAAAAAGAGCACAAATAAGCTAGATAGTGCTCAAAGATTAATGTTATGTAGATTCATATGATGTGAACGAAATTCACTTTCATAGACATAACACGCAAATTAGAAAATTCTGAAATGTCGCGTTTAATCGAAATTTTCACTATGATGACGTCATCAAAACGAAAAGTGAGGTAACTTATCTTGTAGAGAATTGTCTTAGCTACAACATATCTAAATTTGGAAGAAAAACGATCACTATTTACAGAGATACAATCAATTTTCCATAAATATGCTGACGTCATAATATGCAAATTCGTATTTTGATTCCAAGGCCTTTATGATGACGTCACAATATTTGTACTGGCAAAATGAGACATGAAATCATATCTACAATTCATACTCTATCCAAATATGAAAAAAATTGAGAGGTATTCAGCATTCTAACGAGCTATGGCGGATTTTATATAGACATGTTTTTACCACTTTTTACATTATATTGCCCATTGACGCGCGCACGAATTTTAAAGTTTGACGCACGCGTGGGGCATTATAGAAGGTCGAGAATGACTGGAAAATGTTAGAAATTGTCAAAAATAGTGTCAGAAATACAAACCATGCGAAAAAACGGCGTTTTTACGTTTTGTACGCGCTGTGCGCGCGCATATTGTGCGCGCGGACGCGCACGGACGGAAATTTTTGAAATGCTTAAAATGACCTAAATCGCACTCTCGTTTAATAGTTAAGTGATTTTGAGCATTTTAAAATTTGACGCGCTTACGCGCGCGTCATGACGTTTATGTGACTTTTGATGACATGACCTGTTGACCCTTGACCTGAAGCATATGTGATATGAATATGAATGACCTTTGATGACGCATCATGAAGATATGATTGATAATGTGATTTCACAAAATGGCACCTAGATGACGTCATGATGACCTGATGACCTTGAAAAAATGCTGGCACTTGACCTTGATAAGCCTGATGACTGACAAAAATTTGATGAAAATTGATGGAGCCGAATTTGAGCAATCACGCTCACAAGAAAGTGGTGGGAAAATAAAAATAAACAAGTGCGTTACCGATATAAAAACATTTCCCATAGCGATTACACGTGAACGGAAAATGGAATTCTCAAATCCCACTTTGCAAGTGAAATATGAGCATGATCCCGGCATCTGATCGAAAAATAAAGGGCACACTTGTGATAGCTTATTGTCTCAGCTACAACATACTCGAAGCTCAGCGAAAACAAAACTAAAACGACGGAGATATTGCTCGCGAAAGACGGGAATGTAGAATCCAGTTTTGACAAAAAGTCATGTCCCATAGAGAATACACGCAAAATGTGAAAAATTGACATGCCTCCTTTAATCGCAAAAATACGCCATGATGCTTTTGTCAAAATGAAAAATCGTGTTGACTGCATTGGTAGAGAATTGTCTCAGCTACAACATATCAAAATTTGGAAGAAAATCGACAACCGATTACTGCAATATTATCAAATGAATACAAAAATTATGATGTCATATTTTCAAAATCAAATTTTCGAGTTCATATGCAAATATGACGACGTCAGAACATACGATTGGACAAAATTATACATGAAATCACATAAACATTTCATGGGCTTCCAGAAAATGTTAAAAATTTGGGGGTATTTAGGCATTCTGACGAGCTATGGCGGATTTTATATAGACATGTTTTTACCACTTTTACATTATATTGCCCATTGACGCGCGCACGAATTTTAAAGTTTGACGCACGCGTGTGGCATTATGGAAGGTCGAGAATTACTGGAAATAGTTGGAAATTGTCAAAAATAGTGTCAGAAATAAAAACCATGCGAAAAAGGCGTTTTTACGATGTGTACGCGCTGCGCGCGCGCATAACGCGCGCGCGGACGCGCACGGACGGAAATTTTTGAAATGCTTAAAATGACCTGATTCGTACTCTCAATTAATAGTTAAGTGATTTTGAGCATATTAAAATTTTGACGCGCGCGTACGCGCGCGTCATGACCTTTATGTGATTTTTGACGACATGACCTGTTGACCCTTGACCTGAATTATATGTGATATGAATATGAATGACCTTTGATGACGCATCATGAAGATATGATTGATCATGTGATTTCACAAAATGGCGCCTGGATGACGTCACGATGACCTGATGACCTTGAAAATGTTCCTGTCACGTTTTATGACAATGACCCATGACTGTCCAAAATTGAAAGAAATTGACTGTACCGATCTTGAGTTATCGTCGGAACAAAAAGTGGAGGAAATAAAAATAAATAATAACTAGAAATGTAATTCGTCATGAAGACGAATTAGGTGGTCTGTTATGTAATCTGAATAACTGATCTTGTAGAAAATTGTCTTAGCTACAACATATCAAAATTTGGAAGAAAATCGATCCATATTTACAGAGATACAATCAATTTTCCATAAATATGCTGACGTCATAATATGCAAATTCGTATTTTGAGTTCCAAGGCCAAAGGGCAAAGGGCAGAGCTATAGAAAATTAAGGAACATTACAAGACATAATAGAAGAACGAGAACCAGAGGCGGGAGAGGTAGAGGGTGAGAGAGAAGAAAAGAGAAGGGCAGAGGCAGAGGGAGACAGAGCAAGAGAATAAGAGGGAGGCAAGGCAAGAGGTCGAGGTAGAGGGAGGCAGAGAGAGAGGGAGAGGGTAAAAGAGTAGAGAGAGATATATATGCAGAGACAGAGCAAGAGAAGGAGAGGGGCAAAATAAGAGAGGAGAAGGGAAACAGAGCAAGAGAGAGGAGAAAGAGAGAGATGCAATGGAGAACGATGCATTCAATATATCCAGCATAAATAGAATTTAATATAGAGAAAGAGAGAAGTATAGACAAGTAAACAATTCTATGTCCACGGGAGAGACGTAAACATGCATATACCTTGGGCTGAATAACTGGAAAAGTAAAAACGTCTGGGAAGGAGACTAGCAAGGTGATTTGATATTGTAGCAGAGTTGGGAGATAAACCCTATATTAGGTTTAATACCAGATTTCCCATAGGGTTGTACTCAAACGATTGACATTCTTCTCCCATAGATATAACACGCAAAATTAGGCATTTTATTACATTGTTTGTGATTGTATATGATAATATGTTATAATAGTCGAAGAAGATCATAAAATCAAATCTAAAACGACGGCAAAAAAAAAAAAAAAATGACCCACCAGGAATCGAACTTGGGTCGCCGGAATGGGAGGCAAGTGCTATGACCACTATACCAAAATAATCCACATAGACATTACACGTGAACGGAAAATGGAATTCTCAAATCCCACTTTGCAAGTGAAATATGAGCATGATCCCGGCATCTGATCGAAAAATAAAGGGCACACTTGTGATAGCTTATTGTCTCAGCTACAACATACTCGAAGCTCAGCGAAAACAAAACTAAAACGACGGAGATATTGCTCGCGAAAGACGGGAATGTAGAATCCAGTTTTGACAAAAAGTCATGTCCCATAGAGAATACACGCAAAATGTGAAAAATTGACATGCCTCCTTTAATCGCAAAAATACGCCATGATGCCTTTGTCAAAATGAAAAATCGTGTTGACTGCATTTGTAGAGAATTGTCTCAGCTACAACATATCAAAATTTGGAAGAAAATCGACAACCGATTACTGCAATATTATCAAATGAATACAAAAATTATGATGTCATATTTTCAAAATCAAATTTTCGAGTTCATATGCAAATATGACGACGTCAGAACATACGATTGGACAAAATTATACATGAAATCACATAAACATTTCATGGGCTTCCAGAAAATGTTAAAAATTTGGGGTATTTAGGCATTCTGACGAGCTATGGCGGATTTTATATAGACATGTTTTTACCACTTTTTACATTATATTGCCCATTGACGCGCGCACGAATTTTAAAGTTTGACGCACGCGTGTGGCATTATGGAAGGTCGAGAATGACTGGAAATAGTTGGAAATTGTCAAAAATAGTGTCAGAAATAAAAACCATGCGAAAAAGGGCGTTTTTACGATGTGTACGCGCGCGCGCATAACGCGCGCGCGGACGCGCACGGACGGAAATTTTGAAATGCTTAAAATGACCTGATTCGTACTCTCAATTAATAGTTAAGTGATTTTGAGCTTTTAAAATTTTGACGCGCGTACGCGTGCGTCATGACCTTTATGTGACCTTTGATGACATGACCTGTTGACCCTTGACCTGAAGTATATGTGATATGAATATGAATGACCTTTGATGACGCATCATGAAGATATGATTGATCATGTGATTTCACAAAATGGCGCCTGGATGACGTCACGATGACCTGATGACCTTGAAAATGTTTCTGTCACGTCTCATGACAATGACCCATGACTGTGCCAAAATTGAAAGAAATTGACTGTACCGATCTTGAGTTATCGTCGGAACAAAAAAGTGGAGGAAATAAAAACTAGACATTTAATTCGTCATGGAGACGAATTAGGTGGTCTGTCTTCAATTTTTATGATCAGTGAAAGGTCATAAAGAAAAAAAGTGAAGAAATTTTTTTGGAGACGCCCGGACTCGAACCAGGGATCTCGAGGTCGGAAATCAAGTGTGTTACCGATATATCAAAACATTTCCCATACCGATTACATGTGAACGGAAATGGAATTCTCAAATCCCACTTTGCAAGTGAAATATGAGCATGATCCCGATATCTGATCGAAAAATAAAGGGCACACTTGTGATAGCTTATTGTCTCAGCTACAACATACTCAAAGCTCAGCGAAAACAAAGCTAAAACGACGGAGATATTGCTCGCGAAAGACGGAATGTAGAATCCAGTTTTGACAAAAAGTCATGTCCCATAGAGAATACACGCAAAATGTGAAAAATTGACATGCCTCCTTTAATCGCAAAATACGCCATGATGCTTTGTCAAAATGAAAATCGTGATGACTGCATTGGTAGAAAATTGTCTCAGCTACAACATATCAAAATTTGGAAGAAAATCGACAACCTATTACAGCAATATTATCAAATGAATACAAAAATTATGATGTCATATTTTCAAAATCAAATTTTCGAGTTCATATGCAAATATGACGACGTCAGAACATACGATTGGACAAAATTATACATGAAATCACATAAACATTTCATGGGCTTCCAGAAAATGTTAAAAATTTGGGGTATTTAGGCATTCTGACGAGCTATGGCGGATTTTATATAGACATGTTTTTACCACTTTTTACATTATATTGCCCATTGACGCGCGCACGAATTTTAAAGTTTGACGCACGCGTGTGGCATTATGGAAGGTCAGAATGACTGGAAATAGTTGGAAATTGTCAAAAATAGTGTCAGGAATAAAAACCATGCGAAAAACGGCGTTTTTACGATGTGTACGCGCTGCGCGCGCATAACGCGCGCGGACGCGCACGGACGGAAATTTTGAAATGCTTAAAATGACCTGATTCGTACTCTCGTTTAATAGTTAAGTGATTTTGAGCATTTTAAAATTTTGACGCGCGCGTACGCGCGTCATGACCTTTATGTGACCTTTGACGACATGACCTGTTGACCCTTGACCTGAAGTATATGTGATATGAATATGAATGACCTTTGATGACGCATCATGAAGATATGATTGATCATGTGATTTCACAAAATGGCGCCTGGATGACGTCACGATGACCTGATGACCTTGAAAATGTTATTGTCACGTTTTATGACAATGACCCATGACTGTGCCAAAATTGAAAGAAATTGACTGTCCGATCTTGAGTTATCGTCGGAACAAAAAATTGGAGGAAATAAATAAAAATAAATAAATAAATAATAATAATAAAGAAAATTCTGACGAAATTAATAGGTGATCTGTCGATTACGACAGACCAATAAACTAGAAATGTAATTCGAAGACGAATTAGGTGGTCTGTTATGTAATCTGAATAACTGATCTTGTAGAAAATTGTCTTAGCTACAACATATCAAAATTTGGAAGAAAATCGATCCATATTTACAGAGATACAATCAATTTTCCATAAATATGCTGACGTCATAATATGCAAATTCGTATTTTGAGTTCCAAGGCCAAAGGGCAAAGGGCAGAGCTATAGAAAATTAAGGAACATTACAAGACATAATAGAAGGAGAACGAGAACCAGAGGCGGGAGAGGTAGAGGGTGAGAGAGAAGAAAAGAGAAGGGCAGAGGCAGAGGGAGACAGAGCAAGAGAATAAGAGGGAGGCAAGGCAAGAGGTCGAGGTAGAGGGAGGCAGAGAGAGAGGGAGAGGGTAAAAGAGTAGAGAGATATATATATGCAGAGACAGAGCAAGAGAAGGAGAGGGGCAAAATAAGAGAGGAGAAGGGAAACAGAGCAAGAGAGAGGAGAAAGAGAGAGATGCAATGGAGAACGATGCATTCAATATATCCAGCATAAATAGAATTTAATATAGAGAAAGAGAGAAGTATAGACAAGTAAACAATTCTATGTCCACGGGAGAGACGTAAACATGCATATACCTTGGGCTGAATAACTGGAAAAGTAAAAACGTCTGGGAAGGAGACTAGCAAGGTGATTTGATATTGTAGCAGAGTTGGGAGATAAACCCTATATTAGGTTTAATACCAGATTTCCCATAGGGTTGTACTCAAACGATTGACATTCTTCTCCCATAGATATAACACGCAAAATTAGGCATTTTATTACATTGTTTGTGATTGTATATGATAATATGTTATAATAGTCGAAGAAGATCATAAAATCAAATTTAAAACGACGGCAAAAAAAAAAAAAATGACCCACCAGGAATCGAACTTGGGTCGCCGGAATGGGAGGCAAGTGCTATGACCACTATACCAAAATAATCCACATAGACATTACACGTGAACGGAAAATGGAATTCTCAAATCCCACTTTGCAAGTGAAATATGAGCATGATCCCGGCATCTGATCGAAAAATAAAGGGCACACTTGTGATAGCTTATTGTCTCAGCTACAACATACTCGAAGCTCAGCGAAAACAAAACTAAAACGACGGAGATATTGCTCGCGAAAGACGGGAATGTAGAATCCAGTTTTGAGAAAAAGTCATGTCCCATAGAGAATACACGCAAAATGTGAAAAATTGACATGCCTCCTTTAATCGCAAAATACGCCATGATGCCTTTGTCAAAATGAAAAATCGTGTTGACTGCATTTGTAGAGAATTGTCTCAGCTAGAACATATCAAAATTTGGAAGAAAATCGACAATATTACTGCAATATTATCAAATGAATACAAAAATTATGATGTCATATTTTCAAAATCAAATTTTCGAGTTCATATGCAAATATGACGACGTCAGAACATACGATTGGACAAAATTATACATGAAATCACATAAACATTTCATGGGCTTCCAGAAAATGTTAAAAATTTGGGGGTATTTAGGCATTCTGACGAGCTATGGCGGATTTTATATAGACATGTTTTTACCACTTTTTACATTATATTGCCCATTGACGCGCGCACGAATTTTAAAGTTTGACGCACGCGTGTGGCATTATGGAAGGTCGAGAATGACTGGAAATAGTTGGAAATTGTCAAAAATAGTGTCAGAAATAAAAACCATGCGAAAAAGGGCGTTTTTACGATGTGTACGCGCTGCGCGCGCAAACGCGCGCGGACGCGCACGGACGGAAATTTTGAAATGCTTAAAATGACCTGATTCGTACTCTCAATTAATAGTTAAGTGATTTTGAGCTTTTAAAATTTTGACGCGCGCGTACGCGCGTGCGTCATGACCTTTATGTGACCTTTGATGACATGACCTGTTGACCCTTGACCTGAAGTATATGTGATATGAATATGAATGACCTTTGATGACGCATCATGAAGATATGATTGATCATGTGATTTCACAAAATGGCGCCTGGATGACGTCACGATGACCTGATGACCTTGAAAATGTTTCTGTCACGTCTCATGACAATGACCCATGACTGTGCCAAAATTGAAAGAAATTGACTGTACCGATCTTGAGTTATCGTCGGAACAAAAAAGTGGAGGAAATAAAAATAAATAATAATAATAATAATAAACTAGACATTTAATTCGTCATGGAGACGAATTAGGTGGTCTGTCTTCAATTTTATGATCAGTGAAAGGTCATAAAGAAAAAAAAGTGAAGAAATTTTTTTTGGAGACGCCCGGACTCGAACCAGGGATCTCGAGGTCGGAAATCAAGTGTGTTACCGATATATCAAAACATTTCCCATACCGTTTACATGTGAACGGGAAATGGAATTCTCAAATCCCACTTTGCAATGAAATATGAGCATGATCCCGATATCTGATCGAAAAATAAAGGGCACAATTGTGATAGCTTATTGTCTCAGCTACAACATACTCAAAGCTCAGCGAAAACGAAGCTAAAACGACGGAGATATTGCTCGCGAAAGACGGGAATGTAGAATCCAGTTTTGACAAAAGTCATGTCCCATAGAGATTACACGCAAAATGTGAAAAATTGACATGCCTCCTTTAATCGCAAAAATACGCCATGATGCTTTTGTCAAAATGAAAAATCGTGGTGACTGCATTGGTAGAAAATTGTCTCAGCTACAACATATCAAAATTTGGAAGAAAATCGACAACCTATTACCGCAATATTGTCAAATGAATACAAAAATTATGATGTCATATTTTCAAAATCAAATTTTCGAGTTCATATGCAAATATGACGACGTCAGAACATACGATTGGACAAAATTATACATGAAATCACATAAACATTTCATGGGCTTCCAGAAAATGTTAAAAATTTGGGGTATTTAGGCATTCTGACGAGCTATGGCGGATTTTATATAGACATGTTTTTACCACTTTTTACATTATATTGCCCATTGACGCGCGCACGAATTTTAAAGTTTGACGCACGCGTGTGGCATTATGGAAGGTCGAGAATGACTGGAAATAGTTGGAAATTGTCAAAAATAGTGTCAGAAATAAAAACCATGCGAAAAAGGCGTTTTTACGATGTGTACGCGCGCGCGCATAACGCGCGCGCGGACGCGCACGGACGGAAATTTTGAAATGCTTAAAATGACCTGATTCGTACTCTCGTTTAATAGTTAAGTGATTTTGAGCATTTTAAATTTTGACGCGCGCGTACGCGCGCGTCATTATGTGACCTTTGATGACATGACCTGTTGACCCTTGACCTGAAGTATATGTGATATGAATATGAATGACCTTTGATGACGCATCATGAAGATATGATTGATCATGTGATTTCACAAAATGGCGCCTGGATGACGTCACGATGACCTGATGACCTTGAAAATGTTCCTGTCACGTCTTATGACAATGACCCATGACTGTGCCAAAATTGAAAGAAATTGACTGTACCGATCTTGAGTTATCGTCGGAACAAAAATTGGAGGAAATAAATAAAAATAAATAAATAATAAATAATAAATAAATAATAAAGAAAATTCTGACGAAATTAATAGGTGATCTGTCGATTACGACAGACCACCTAATAAAGAAAATTCTGACGAAATTAATAGGTGATCTGTCGATTACGACAGACTAATTAATCATGAGGACGAATTAGGTGGTCTGTTATGTAATCTGAATAACTGATCTTGTAGAAAATTGTCTTAGCTACAACATATCAAAATTTGGAAGAAAATCGATCCATATTTACAGAGATACAATCAATTTTCCATAAATATGCTGACGTCATAATATGCAAATTCGTATTTTGAGTTCCAAGGGCAAAGGGCAGAGCTATAGAAAATTAAGGAACATTACAAGACATAATAGAAGGAGAACGAGAACCAGAGGCGGGAGAGGTAGAGGGTGAGAGAGAAGAAAAGAGAAGGGCAGAGGCAGAGGGAGACAGAGCAAGAGAATAAGAGGGAGGCAAGGCAAGAGGTCGAGGTAGAGGGAGGCAGAGAGAGAGGGAGAGGGTAAAAGAGTAGAGAGAGATATATATGCAGAGACAGAGCAAGAGAAGGAGAGGGGCAAAATAAGAGAGGAGAAGGGAAACATGCAGAGCAAGAGAGAGGAGAAAGAGAGAGATGCAATGGAGAACGATGCATTCAATATATCCAGCATAAATAGAATTTAATATAGAGAAAGAGAGAAGTATAGACAAGTAAACAATTCTATGTCCACGGGAGAGACGTAAACATGCATATACCTGGGCTGAATAACTGGAAAAAGTAAAAACGTCTGGGAAGGAGACTAGCAAGGTGATTTGATATTGTAGCAGAGTTGGGAGATAAACCCTATATTAGGTTTAATACACGACAAGGAACCAGATTTCCCATAGGGTTGTACTCAAACGATTGACATTCTTCTCCCATAGATATAACACGCAAAATTAGGCATTTTAATTCATTGTTTGTGATTGTATATGATAATATGTTATAATAGTCGAAGAAGATCATAAAATCAAATTTAAAACGACGGCAAAAAAAAAAAAAATGACCCACCAGGAATCGAACTTGGGTCGCCGGAATGGGAGGCAAGTGCTATGACCACTATACCAAAATAATCCACATAGACATTACACGTGAACGGAAAATGGAATTCTCAAATCCCACTTTGCAAGTGAAATATGAGCATGATCCCGGCATCTGATCGAAAAATAAAGGGCACACTTGTGATAGCTTATTGTCTCAGCTACAACATACTCGAAGCTCAGCGAAAACAAAACTAAAACGACGGAGATATTGCTCGCGAAAGACGGAATGTAGAATCCAGTTTTGACAAAAAGTCATGTCCCATAGAGAATACACGCAAAATGTGAAAAATTGACATGCCTCCTTTAATCGCAAAATACGCCATGATGCTTTTGTCAAAATGAAAATCGTGTTGACTGCATTGGTAGAGAATTGTCTCAGCTACAACATATCAAAATTTGGAAGAAAATCGACAACCGATTACTGCAATATTATCAAATGAATACAAAAATTATGATGTCATATTTTCAAAATCAAATTTTCGAGTTCATATGCAAATATGACGACGTCAGAACATACGATTGGACAAAATTATACATGAAATCACATAAACATTTCATGGGCTTCCAGAAAATGTTAAAAATTTGGGGTATTTAGGCATTCTGACGAGCTATGGCGGATTTTATATAGACATGTTTTTACCACTTTTTACATTATATTGCCCATTGACGCGCGCACGAATTTTAAAGTTTGACGCACGCGTGTGGCATTATGGAAGGTCGAGAATGACTGGAAATAGTTGGAAATTGTCAAAAATAGTGTCAGAAATAAAACCATGCGAAAAAGGCGTTTTTACGATGTGTACGCGCTGCGCGCGCATAACGCGCGCGCGGACGCGCACGGACGGAAATTTTGAAATGCTTAAAATGACCTGATTCGTACTCTCAATTAATAGTTAAGTGATTTTGAGCTTTTAAAATTTTGACGCGCGCGTACGCGCGTCATGACCTTTATGTGACCTTTGACGACATGACCTGTTGACCCTTGACCTGAAGTATATGTGATATGAATATGAATGACCTTTGATGACGCATCATGAAGATATGATTGATCATGTGATTTCACAAAATGGCGCCTGGATGACGTCACGATGACCTGATGACCTTGAAAATGTTCCTGTCACGTCTTATGACAATGACCCATGACTGTGCCAAAATTGAAAGAAATTGACTGTACCGATCTTGAGTTATCGTCGGAACAAAAAAGTGGAGGAAATAAAAACTAGACATTTAATTCGTCATGGAGACGAATTAGGTGGTCTGTCTTCAATTTTTATGATCAGTGAAAGGTCATAAAGAAAAAAAAGTGAAGAAATTTTTTTTGGAGACGCCCGGACTCGAACCAGGGATCTCGAGGTCGGAAATCAAGTGTGTTACCGATATATCAAAACATTTCCCATACCGTTTACATGTGAACGGGAAATGGAATTCTCAAATCCCACTTTGCAATGAAATATGAGCATGATCCCGATATCTGATCGAAAAATAAAGGGCACACTTGTGATAGCTTATTGTCTCAGCTACAACATACTCAAAGCTCAGCGAAAACGAAGCTAAAACGACGGAGATATTGCTCGCGAAATACAGGAATGTAGAATCCAGTTTTGACAAAAAGTCATGTCCCATAGAGATTACACGCAAAATGTGAAAAATTGACATGCCTCCTTTAATCGCAAAAATGCACCATGAAGCTTTTGTCAAAATGAAAAATCGTGATGACTGCATTGGTAGAAAATTGTCTCAGCTACAACATATCAAAATTTGGAAGAAAATCGACAACCGATTACCGCAATATTGTCAAATGAATACAAAAATTATGATGTCATATTTTCAAAATCAAATTTTCGAGTTCATATGCAAATATGACGACGTCAGAACATACGATTGGACAAAATTTTACATGAAATCACATAAACATTTCATGGGCTTCCAGAAAATGTTAAAAATTTGGGGTTTTAGGCATTCTGACGAGCTATGGCGGATTTTATATAGACATGTTTTTACCACTTTTTACATTATATTGCCCATTGACGCGCGCACGAATTTTAAAGTTTGACGCACGCGTGTGGCATTATGGAAGGTCAGAATGACTGGAAATAGTTGGAAATTGTCAAAAATAGTGTCAGAAAAAAACCATGCGAAAAAACGGCGTTTTTACGATGTGTACGCGCTGCGCGCGCATAACGCGCGCGGACGCGCACGGACGGAAATTTTGAAATGCTTAAAATGACCTGATTCGTACTCTCAATTAATAGTTAAGTGATTTTGAGCATTTTAAAATTTTGACGCGCGTACGCGCGTCATGACCTATGTGACCTTTGACGACATGACCTGTTGACCCTTGACCTGAAGTATATGTGATATGAATATGAATGACCTTTGATGACGCATCATGAAGATATGATTGATCATGTGATTTCACAAAATGGCGCCTGGATGACGTCACGATGACCTGATGACCTTGAAAATGTTCCTGTCACGTCTCATGACAATGACCCATGACTGTGCCAAAATTGAAAGAAATTGACTGTACCGATCTTGAGTTATCGTCGGAACAAAAAATTGGAGGAAATAAAAATAAATAAATAATAATAATAATAACTAGAAATTAATTCGTCATTGAGGACGAATTAGGTGGTCTGTTATGTAATCTGAATAACTGATCTTGTAGAAAATTGTCTTAGCTACAACATATCAAAATTTGGAAGAAAATCGATCCATATTTACAGAGATACAATCAATTTTCCATAAATATGCTGACGTCATAATATGCAAATTCGTATTTTGAGTTCCAAGGGCAAAGGGCAGAGCTATAGAAAATTAAGGAACATTACAAGACATAATAGAAGGAGAACGAGAACCAGAGGCGGGAGAGGTAGAGGGTGAGAGAGAAGAAAAGAGACGGGCAGAGGCAGAGGGAGACAGAGCAAGAGGATTAGAGGGAGGCAAGGCAAGAGGTCGAGGTAGAGGGAGGCAGAGAGAGAGAGAGGGTAAAAGAGTAGAGAGAGAGATATATATGCAGAGACAGAGCAAGAGAAGGAGAGGGGCAAAATAAGAGAGGAGAAGGAAACATGCAGAGCAAGAGAGAGGAGAAAGAGAGATGCAATGGAGAACGATGCATTCAATATATCCAGCATAAATAGAATTTAATATAGAGAAAGAGAGAAGTATAGACAAGTAAACAATTCTATGTCCACGGGAGAGACGTAAACATGCATATACCTGGGCTGAATAACTGGAAAAAGTAAAAACGTCTGGGAAGGAGACTAGCAAGGTGATTTGATATTGTAGCAGAGTTGGGAGATAAACCCTATATTAGGTTTAATACACGACAAGGAATCAGATTTCCCATAGGGTTGTACTCAAACGATTGACATTCTCTCCCATAGATATAACACGCAAAATTAGGCATTTTAATTCATTGTTTGTGATTGTATATGATAATATGTTATAATAGTCGAAGAAGATCATAAAATCAAATTTAAAACGACGGCAAAAAAAAAAAAATGACCCACCAGGACTCGAACGTGGGTCGCCGGAATGGGAGGCAAGTGCTATGACCACTATACCAAAATAATCCACATAGACATTACACGTGAACGGAAAATGGAATTCTCAAATCCCACTTTGCAAGTGAAATATGAGCATGATCCCGGCATCTGATCGAAAAATAAAGGGCACACTTGTGATAGCTTATTGTCTCAGCTACAACATACTCGAAGCTCAGCGAAAACAAAACTAAAACGACGGAGATATTGCTCGCGAAAGACGGGAATGTAGAATCCAGTTTTGACAAAAAGTCATGTCCCATAGAGAATACACGCAAAATGTGAAAAATTGACATGCCTCCTTTAATCGCAAAAATACGCCATGATGCTTTTGTCAAAATGAAAAATCGTGATGACTGCATTGGTAGAGAATTGTCTCAGCTACAACATATCAAAATTTGGAAGAAAATCGACAACCGATTACTGCAATATTATCAAATGAATACAAAAATTATGATGTCATATTTTCAAAATCAAATTTTCGAGTTCATATGCAAATATGACGACGTCAGAACATACGATTGGACAAAATTATACATGAAATCACATAAACATTTCATGGGCTTCCAGAAAATGTTAAAAATTTGGGGTATTTAGGCATTCTGACGAGCTATGGCGGATTTTATATAGACATGTTTTACCACTTTTTACATTATATTGCCCATTGACGCGCGCACGAATTTTAAAGTTTGACGCACGCGTGTGGCATTATGGAAGGTCGAGAATGACTGGAAATAGTTGGAAATTGTCAAAAATAGTGTCAGAAATAAAAACCATGCGAAAAAAGGCGTTTTTACGATGTGTACGCTGCGCGCGCGACGCGCGCGCGGACGCGCACGGACGGAAATTTTGAAATGCTTAAAATGACCTGATTCGTACTCCATTAATAGTTAAGTGATTTTGAGCTTTTAAAATTTTGACGCGCGTACGCGCGTCATGACCTATGTGACCTTTGATGACATGACCTGTTGACCCTTGACCTGAAGTATATGTGATATGAATATGAATGACCTTTGATGACGCATCATGAAGATATGATTGATCATGTGATTTCACAAAATGGCGCCTGGATGACGTCACGATGACCTGATGACCTTGAAAATGTTCCTGTCACGTCTCATGACAATGACCCATGACTGTGCCAAAATTGAAAGAAATTGACTGTACCGATCTTGAGTTATCGTCGGAACAAAAAATTGGAGGAAATAAAAATAAATAAATAATAATAATAATAATAATAATAAACTAGAAATTAATTCGTCATGAGGACGAATTAGGTGGTCTGTTATGTAATCTGAATAACTGATCTTGTAGAAAATTGTCTTAGCTACAACATATCAAAATTTGGAAGAAAATGGATCCATATTTACAGAGATACAATCAATTTTCCATAAATATGCTGACGTCATAATATGCAAATTCGTATTTTGAGTTCCAAGGGCAAAGGGCAGAGCTATAGAAAATTAAGGAACATTACAAGACATAATAGAAGGAGAACGAGAACCAGAGGCGGGAGAGGTAGAGGGTGAGAGAGAAGAAAAAGAGAAGGGCAGAGGCAGAGGGAGACAGAGCAAGAGGATTAGAGGGAGGCAAGGCAAGAGGTCGAGGTAGAGGGAGGCAGAGAGAGAGGAGAGGGTAAAAGAGTAGAGAGAGATATATATGCAGAGACAGAGCAAGAGAAGGAGAGGGGCAAAATAAGAGAGGAGAAGGAAACAGAGCAAGAGAGGAGAAAGAGAGAGATACAATGGAGAACGATGCATTCAATATATCCAGCATAAATAGAATTTAATATAGAGAAAGAGAGAAGCATAGACAAGTAAACAATTCTATGTCCACGGGAGAGACGTAAACATGCATATACCTGGGCTGAATAACTGGAAAAGTAAAAACGTCTGGGAAGGAGACTAGCAAGGTGATTTGATATTGTAGCAGAGTTGGGAGATAAACCCTATATTAGGTTTAATACACGACAAGGAACCAGATTTCCCATAGGGTTGTACTCAAACGATTGACATTCCTCTCCCATAGCTATAACACGCAAAATTAGGCATTTTAACTCATTGTTTGTGATTGTATATGATAATATGTTATAATAGTCGAAGAAGATCATAAAATCAAATTTAAAACGACGGCAAAAAAAAAAAATCACCCACCAGGACTCGAACGTGGGTCGCCGGAATGGGAGGCAAGTGCTATGACCACTATACCAAAATAATCCACATAGACATTACACGTGAACGGAAAATGGAATTCTCAAATCCCACTTTGCAAGTGAAATATGAGCATGATCCTGGCATCTGATCGAAAAATAAAGGGCACACTTGTGATAGCTTATTGTCTCAGCTACAACATACTCGAAGCTCAGCGAAAACAAAACTAAAACGACGGAGATATTGCTCGCGAAAGACGGGAATGTAGAATCCAGTTTTGAGAAAAAGTCATGTCCCATAGAGAATACACGCAAAATGTGAAAAATTGACATGCCTCCTTTAATCGCAAAAATACGCCATGATGCTTTTGTCAAAATGAAAAATCGTGATGACTGCATTGGTAGAGAATTGTCTCAGCTACAACATATCAAAATTTGGAAGAAAATCGACAACCGATTACTGCAATATTATCAAATGAATACAAAAATATGATGTCATATTTTCAAAATCAAATTTTCGAGTTCATATGCAAATATGACGACGTCAGAACATACGATTGGACAAAATTATACATGAAATCACATAAACATTTCATGGGCTTCCAGAAAATGTTAAAAATTTGGGGTATTTAGGCATTCTGACGAGCTATGGCGGATTTTATATAGACATGTTTTTACCACTTTTTACATTATATTGCCCATTGACGCGCGCACGAATTTTAAAGTTTGACGCACGCGTGTGGCATTATGGAAGGTCGAGAATGACTGGAAATAGTTGGAAATTGTCAAAAATAGTGTCAGAAATAAAAACCATGCGAAAAAAGGCGTTTTTACGATGTGTACGCGCTGCGCGCGCGCATAACGCGCGCGGACGCGCACGGACGGAAATTTTTGAAATGCTTAAAATGACCTGATTCGTACTCTCCATTAATAGTTAAGTGATTTTGAGCTTTTTAAAATTTTGACGCGCGCGTACGCGCGCGTCATGACCTTTATGTGACCTTTGATGACATGACCTGTTGACCCTTGACCTGAAGTATATGTGATATGAATATGAATGACCTTTGATGACGCATCATGAAGATATGATTGATCATGTGATTTCACAAAATGGCGCCTGGATGACGTCACGATGACCTGATGACCTTGAAAATGTTTTTGTCACGTCTCATGACAATGACCCATGACTGTGCCAAAATTGAAAGAAATTGACTGTACCGATCTTGAGTTATCGTCGGAACAAAAAATTGGAGGAAATAAAAATAAATAAATAATAATAATAATAATAATAATAATAAAAAAGAAAATTCTGACGAAATTAATAGGTGATCTGTCGATTACGACAGACCACCTAATAAATAATAATAAAAAAGAAAATTCTGACGAAATTAATAGGTGATCTGTCGATTACGACAGACCACCTAATTAATTCGTCATTGAGGACGAATTAGGTGGTCTGTTATGTAATCTGAATAACTGATCTTGTAGAAAATTGTCTTAGCTACAACATATCAAAATTTGGAAGAAAATCGATCCATATTTACAGAGATACAATCAATTTTCCATAAATATGCTGACGTCATAATATGCAAATTCGTATTTTGAGTTCCAAGGGCAAAGGGCAGAGCTATAGAAAATTAAGGAACATTACAAGACATAATAGAAGGAGAACGAGAACCAGAGGCGGGAGAGGTAGAGGGTGAGAGAGAAGAAAAAGAGAAGGGCAGAGGCAGAGGGAGACAGAGCAAGAGGATTAGGGAGGCAAGGCAAGAGGTCGAGGTAGAGGGAGGCAGAGAGAGAGGGAGAGGGTAAAAGAGTAGAGAGATATATATGCAGAGACAGAGCAAGAGAAGGAGAGGGGCAAAATAAGAGAGGAGAAGGGAAACATGCAGAGCAAGAGAGGAGAAAGAGAGAGATACAATGGAGAACGATGCATTCAATATATCCAGCATAAATAGAATTTAATATAGAGAAAGAGAGAAGTATAGACAAGTAAACAATTCTATGTCCACGGGAGAGACGTAAACATGCATATACCTGGGCTGAATAACTGGAAAAAGTAAAAACGTCTGGGAAGGAGACTAGCAAGGTGATTTGATATTGTAGCAGAGTTGGGAGATAAACCCTATATTAGGTTTAATACACGACAAGGAACCAGATTTCCCATAGGGTTGTACTCAAACGATTGACATTCCTCTCCCATAGCTATAACACGCACAATTAGGCATTTTAACTCATTGTTTGTGATTGTATATGATAATATGTTATAATAGTCGAAGAAGATCATAAAATCAAATTTAAAACGACGGCAAAAAAAAAAAAATCACCCACCAGGACTCGAACGTGGGTCGCCGGAATGGGAGGCAAGTGCTATGACCACTATACCAAAATAATCCACATAGACATTACACGTGAACGGAAAATGGAATTCTCAAATCCCACTTTGCAAGTGAAATATGAGCATGATCCCGGCATCTGATCGAAAAATAAAGGGCACACTTGTGATAGCTTATTGTCTCAGCTACAACATACTCGAAGCTCAGCGAAAACAAAACTAAAACGACGGAGATATTGCTCGCGAAAGACGGGAATGTAGAATCCAGTTTTGAGAAAAAGTCATGTCCCATAGAGAATACACGCAAAATGTGAAAAATTGACATGCCTCCTTTAATCGCAAAATACGCCATGATGCTTTTGTCAAAATGAAAAATCGTGATGACTGCATTGGTAGAGAATTGTCTCAGCTACAACATATCAAAATTTGGAAGAAAATCGACAACCGATTACTGCAATATTATCAAATGAATACAAAAATATGATGTCATATTTTCAAAATCAAATTTTCGAGTTCATATGCAAATATGACGACGTCAGAACATACGATTGGACAAAATTATACATGAAATCACATAAACATTTCATGGGCTTCCAGAAAATGTTAAAAATTTGAGGGTATTTAGGCATTCTGACGAGCTATGGCGGATTTTATATAGACATGTTTTTACCACTTTTTACATTATATTGCCCATTGACGCGCGCACGAATTTTAAAGTTTGACGCACGCGTGTGGCATTATGGAAGGTCGAGAATGACTGGAAATAGTTGGAAATTGTCAAAAATAGTGTCAGAAATAAAAACCATGCGAAAAAGGCGTTTTTACGATGTGTACGCGCTGCGCGCGCGCATAACGCGCGCGGACGCGCACGGACGGAAATTTTTGAAATGCTTAAAATGACCTGATTCGTACTCTCCATTAATAGTTAAGTGATTTTGAGCTTTTTAAAATTTTGACGCGCGCGTACGCGTCATGACCTTTATGTGACCTTTGATGACATGACCTGTTGACCCTTGACCTGAAGTATATGTGATATGAATATGAATGACCTTTGATGACGCATCATGAAGATATGATTGATCATGTGATTTCACAAAATGGCGCCTGGATGACGTCACGATGACCTGATGACCTTGAAAATGTTTTTGTCACGTCTCATGACAATGACCCATGACTGTGCCAAAATTGAAAGAAATTGACTGTACCGATCTTGAGTTATCGTCGGAACAAAAAATTGGAGGAAATAAAAATAAATAAATAATAATAATAATAATAATAATAAAAAGAAAATTCTGACGAAATTAATAGGTGATCTGTCGATTACGACAGACCACCTAATAAAAAAGAAAATTCTGACGAAATTAATAGGTGATCTGTCGATTACGACAGACCACCTAATAATAAATAATAATAAATAATAATAAAGAAAGAAAATTCTGACGAAATTAATAGGTGGTCTGTTGACAACAGACCACCTAACGAGAAATTTAATTCGTCATTGAGGACGAATTAGGTGGTCTGTCGTGTAATCTGAATAACTGATCTTGTAGAGAATCGTCTCAACTACAACATATCGAAATTTGGAAGAAAATCGATCAATATTTAGAGAGATACAATCAATTTTCCATTAATTTGCTGACGTCATAATATGAAAATTCGTTTTTTGAGTTCCAAGGCCGTTATGATGACGTCACGATATATTTAATGGCCAAATGAGACATGAAATCACATCTACAACTCATAATCTATTCAAATATATAAAAAAATTGTGGGGTCAATGGGCATCCTAAAGAGCTATAATGGATTTTGTATAGGCATGTTTTTGCCCATATATGCCATGTATTACAAATGCTCGCACGTACGGACATTTATCTGAAACGGACGCTCATTCCGTTATTAATGGTCATAAAGCAATAAACATGGTACCAAATTGTTCGTAAAAAAATGAGGAATATCATGCCAAAAAAAATTATGAGGAATTATTGTGTTATCGGCCGGAAATAACGAAAACGCGCGCACATTCGCGTGTGCGCGTTTTTAGAAATGCCTAAAATTGGCTGAAACGTACTCTAATTTGAATAAAAGTGATTTTGAGCATTTTAAAATTTTGCGCGCGCACTGACGCGCGGACATACGCGTACGCGCGCGTTTATTAACCTTAAAATGACCGGATGGATATTGACCTTGATATTGAGAAATATGAATAAGAAATGAATTTCCGTTATGAAGATATGATCATGAGTTGATTTTCACAAAATGGCGCCTAGATGACGTCATAAAGACCTGATGACCTTGAAAATGTTGCAGACACAACTTTAGACAATGACCTATGACTGTGCCAAAATTGAAAGAAATCGACTTGAACGATCATGGAGTTATGCTTTGCACAAAAAAGTGGAGAAATAAATAAAAATAAATAAATAATAATAATAAAGAAATAAAGAAAGAAAATTCTGACGAAATCAATAGGTGGTCTGTCGATGACAGACCACCTAACGAGAAATTTAATTCGTCATTGAGGACGAATTAGGTGGTCTGTCTTTAAATCTGGTGGACGCTGATCTTTTTTAGGATTGCCACAGCTACAAGATATCGAAATTTGGAAGAAAATCGATCAATATTAACAGAGATACAATCAATTTCCCATAAATATGCCGACGTCATAATATGCAAATTCATATTTTGAGTTCCAAGGCCATTATGATGATGTCATGATATACTTAAAGACCAAATGAGATATGAAATCATATCTCCGACTCATACACTATCCAAATATTTAAAAAAATTGTGGGGTTAATGGACTTCCTAAAGAGCTATAATGGATTTTGTATAGGCATGTTTTGGCCGATATATGGTATGTATTACAAGAGCTCGCACGTACGGACATTAATCTTGAACGGACGCTCATTCCGTTATTAATGGTCATAAAGAGACAAACAAGGTATCAAATTGTTCGGAAAAAAATGGGCAATACTTTGATAGACAAAAAATGGCGATTGTAGGTTGCGTACGACCATTACGACCAAAAACGTGCGCGCATTCGCGTGCGCGCGTTTTTCTGCGAAATGCTTAAAATGGCCTGAAACGTACTCTAATTTGAATAAAAAGTGATTTTGAGCATTTTGAAATTTTGCGCGCGCATTGACGCGCGGACGTACGAGTACGCGCGCGATTATTGACATGAAAATGACCGGACGGATATTGAAATTGATATTGATAAATATGAATGAGAAATGACTTTCTGTTATGAAGATATGATCATAAGTTGATTTTCACAAAATGGCGCGTGGATGACGTCACGATTATTTGATGAACTTGAAAATGCGGCTGTACCGTCTCATGACAATGACCTATGACTGTGTCAAAATTGAACGAAATTGGGTGGTTTGATATTGAGTAATCTTGTGCACAAAAAAGTGGAGAAATAAAAATAAATAATAATAATAAATAAAGAAAGAAAATTCTGACGAAATTAATAGGTGGTCTGTTGATAACAGACCACCTAATAAATAAATAAAGAAAGAAAATTCTGACGAAATTAATAGGTGGTCTGTTGATAACAGACCACCTAATGAACAACATTTTTAAAAGAAAAAAAAAAAATTGAGTGCCAAGAAATTTACTGGTTCAAACTTGATGTAAATTATCGGAAATAACGCCCTGTATTATCAATGACCGCTGTCAACGTCTTAAGGGGTTGGCAGTGCCAGCTAAAAAAAAAAAAAAAAAAAAAAAATCCTAGACGCCCTTAATTAGTGCAAAATTAGAATTAATATAGGAAAGTGCTGCATGCATAACAAGCAAAGTAACTGGATCAAACCTGATAAAAGCAGGGCATGACACTCTTTATCTTAAATGACCACGTTTATGCGGTGGGAAGTGCCCGCCAGGCGCCCTTAATTAGTGCAAACAATTGAATGAATATCAGTATAAGTAGCGAGAAAAATAACTGGATCAAACCTGATTGAAAAAGAAGTGTTGTCGGCCCAACGATCACTGCCTGTTTAGCCCCCAGCGCCCCCTAATAAAATAAAAAGAATAAATGGACCGGATTCTGTATACACTCCCATTGACAACTATACTTGTCTTACAAATCATAATTATAAAAGATGATTATGCAAATTTATATTTTTATATAACACATGAATGGTGTATTTCAGCATGGCAGTTTCATATAGCCCCGTAACTAAACAAGCTCTTCTGTTATTTTGTAAAACAGGTACAAATGCTCAATGTTTTTGTTTATTTAATCCTGTCAATATTCTATGGCTGATTATTAGAAAGCAAAACCTTTTTACAATTGAGAATTTGTCATGGAAACCAGTGGCGAAGAATCTCATAGCAGTAATAACTGTTTGTTTAACATTTTACGGAAAAACACCAATTTCAAGAAAAGTGTTGACAATTTTCGTGATGACCGGTAACAAACATTCAAATACTTCTTCTACATCCTAGTTGGAATTGCATTTAATGAGCATGACCTTGAAGGTCACAGAGGATCATTTTCTTAATCTTGGTGGCCATGTTTTGATGATAATGATAATTATTACCACGGCTTTATCATGGCTGCCGTTATTTCTCTCTAGCATTTTAAGGAACTTAATCCTGCCAGGTACCCATTTACTTCACCTTGGTCGAGTTTGGAAAATATAGATTAATGTGTTACCAAAGGACATCAGTGCCGCAGCGGGAATCGAACCGAGAACCATCGCGCCTTGTTCCTTTTAGTTTCCGTTTATATTGTTCGATTTCGGCTTTTTGTTCATCCTTGCGTTTTACTCGATGAGAGCAAGACGAAAAGCTTCAGTATGTCTCTTTTCAATGCGATTTTCCGAGAACCATCTGCTCCACAGAACGGATATGTATCCACTAGACCACGACACCTCCAACTCCTGCTTGTGTTGATATATACAACTTTTAACTTAAATCGTCATAACTTTCTCATTTAAAAGCCAAAACAGTTCTCTATTCCGCTTTACGTTTCGTTCTAGAACAAAAGAAGAAGAAAAATTTAATGTCAGAAAATTATGAGCTGTATAAAAGTAGTTCATTATTTTTCATAAATTTGAAGTAATATGCTTTAAAATGATACTTTGATTGCATTAATCCGTACACGCTTCACCGAGGAACATTGTTGTGAAAATGGGATGTCAAAATTCAATTGTGCCAGATTTTGGTAAACAAGTGAAAACGTTAATATCACTTGCGAACATGATATAAGAAAAATGTAAGCTTTAATAAATGATAATACAAGAATTCCACTGTGTGACGGTGTGCAGCTAAATAAGCAGCTACAAAAAAATAGGGGCGAATACCCATTTCTGGGATGGCAGGGGCATACACCCTCAGATTTTCCCCAAAATCATCAAATACCCCTCAAGCAGCTAAAAAGTGCCCCTTTTATCACAGTATACGGTATCCTTTACTTATCCATAACTGTATGGACACATTACTGTTGCCCTCATTATTAAAAGAAATATGTGAAAACAATCTTGTTAAGTACCAGAGCAAAGGTTTCAAAATGCTTTTATCCTTAATAATATTGGTATCATTGCAAAGGTAATGTTACAATCTTTCTAATAATTCATATTTACTTTTCAAAAATTGTTACAGAATTGACTAATCTGCTATCAAAAATGATGAATTTGCTACCCGTTTTTTCCGCCCTCGATCAGCCCGCTGTTCGCGGGTACGATGTGTGACGTAATAGGTTGGGCACATGAGCGAGAGTGCTCCCAAGCCCCCTCACACGGCTCTGTCCGCTGCATGCACTATACGTATACGAAAGCCAGTCGAACGCGAAATATCCTATCACAATGTCCGAGCTTGAGGAGGAAGTTTTACTACATTTAGATATCGAAGTTGATGAACACAGCTCCACAACTAGTGACAGTAATTTATTTGATTTTTTGTATCTTTTAGTAGGCTCCACGCCGGAGTTGCGGGTCAAAAATGGATACGAAAGTACACTAGCGCCATGATTCCCAAGTTCGAGCTGGCTGAGCCGAGCTGCCGCGCCGCACCGGCCCCGCTGAACTGGCGATCGATCCGTCATGCACTTGGGTGACTGACTGGGAGAGACATTTTCCAACTTTTAGAAAGTGTAGGGCTATTTGGGCAAATTTCACGGATAAAAAAACAAAGAAGAATAGATGTGAGATTATATCTTGCGAATACCAATTACATATATGCACCATAAATGGAACTGCACGACATCATAAAAATGCAAAGCCAAAGGGACTCTCGCGATTTATCAACACTCAACAGCAATCACCAATCATCTTGCACATGCCAAGCCATGACCGAAAACTTCACAGCAAATTACACAAAACGGAAGAATATTTGGACAAATCGATCGATCTGCACGATTCACCCCCTCGTATTACATTACATAATTTGCTTAATATGCAATAATAAAATGTAATTTCCTGATTTCGAGAGATTGTTATTCCACTAGCTTTCATCAAAGCTGGCTTAGGTATGAATCATTCGAAGTCTGGGTAATGTATACTGAATGCAAAATACCGCACGCGAGCTGAGCGAGAGCCGAACGAGAGGCCTAGGAATTTCGATCGTGCCCAACCTCTGACGTCGTAAGTCTGTACTCCGTAATTTTATTTTTCAAGCCAGGAAAAGAAGTTCTGAGAAGGGTCTTGGAAAAAGCATCTTATCGCGTTTCATTTATATTTATAATACTTTAGAGCAGATGATTTGTGTTCATATTGGTGTAAGCTTTCAGTACATATATAATTTGTCCATTTTGTGACAATTTGTGACATTTCTTCGCTCAGCTACTTTACGGGTTTTAAGGTATTAGTTCCTTTAGGCCATGTTCGCGTATTCCGTATTAACGCATTAATGGTTTTACCCAAATCTGGCACAAATGGAGTTTGGTAAGCCATTTTTAAGACAATGTTACCTCAGTAGAGCGTGTATGGATTGATATAATAAATCCATCATTTAAAGGTGCTACGTCCCATTTCAGTCAGACCGC
>CP137670.1:12275545-12287404 GCA_037976565.1 Mesocentrotus franciscanus
CTGCGGACTGACTGATTTGCAGGCCCCCAAAATGAAAAGGTTAAATTCCAACGGCATTTGAAAAATAATACTAATTAAGAACTTCCCTCAAAACGAAAGGGCTGGAAAATTTCTTTTAATGGGAAAATAACGAGCAATGGTTGTCAAATCGACCTTAGTTATTTCAATCATTTTAGTAATAGTCTGATTTTCAGACCCTTGTACCGAATGGTCGTACGTTTTGTGCTGCGCAAAGATTCAATCAGTTTAATTTTTGCCATTACAAGAAGTGGGTTATTGGTGTAGACAAGTGCTCATGTACCCTTAACAGCTCATTTATGTATGTTATTACCAAAGAAAAAAGTCAGTCACTCACTCAATAGTGTCTGACAGTGAAGTCTAGAAACCTAACGGGTTTACTTGCATAATTTGAATACTAGGACACTGCTAACGTTTAAATTTCACAGATAGGACATACATGACATATTAATAATTCCTGCAAAGTTCTCCAGAATTTGACGTTGGCTGCAAATGGGACATAGTACCTTTAAAAGCATATTTCTGCTGTCTATAATAAGTTCAAAGTGGGAGCGATATTTTAATTACAATTTACCATCTGTATTGATACAAAAATATAACGTTATGATATTTCTTTTCACACCAGTTATTAGTCTGAAATACTGTCAGTGTAAGATTTTAAATAGAATTTTGTTTTTAACAACTATTTAGGTTGAAAATTGTAAACAATGAAAAATATTCATTTTGTAAAAAAGAAATAAAAGATATGGTACATTTCTTTTATAAATGTGAGATTAGTAGAAAGATCTGGAATGAAACCTCTAACTGGATTTATGAAAGAACTCAAGTTAGAATTGTGTTCACTTTACAAAATATTATATTTGACTTTGAAGATAAGAGAAACTATGCTCTAAATTGCATTCTTAATAATTAAACAACAAATGTTTAATTGTAAATTGAAGAATGTTGTTCCGCTTTTTAAAATGTTGAAAAAGAAAGTTTTACAATATTATAAAGATGAGAAACATATTGTATGTCTATCTGGAATGGAAAAAACATTTTGCTGTAAAGTGGCAGTTGCTACAATTGTTTTTTGTATAGAAAGATTATGTTGATTTTGTTTAAACATGCACATATATTTGATTTCTTTGATTGTGTGAAGATTATTAATAAATAGCCTGTGGAGGGCTTAAAAATTGAAGAAAAAAAAACAAGGAATAATATCTATAGAGTTTGTAATTTGTTCACATTAACCGTTTGTTTTCGGGTTTCGTTTTTTCCTGGGACGCACTGTTTAAGTATATTTGTTATGACAATATCGATATTGGACTCTCCTTCGAAACTGAAAAATAGAGAGTCGACCCTATTTTGATCTTTATGTTTAATTGATTTTTTTATTCGAATCATCGCCTTTCATTGACTTAGTTCGTCACAATTTTCATCAATTAATTTTCAAAAACCATGAGAACATAAAGTGCTAAAGTGTTAAAAATATTTTAACTTTTATGTCTATACTAATAATTATAATAATACATGAGATTTAAATGAGCGCCATTATACATTTTAATTAAATGTTCTAGGCACTTAAAAATATTTGGGAACACATTACATCATTACAAAGGAATCGTGTACATTTACATAAGAAAGAAAACATACAAAAATGAAAGAACGAATATCTGTTTGCAAAACGCTAAATTGAACAAATGGGACCTAAAGATAAAGTTGAGTTCTGGTCATGCGATTGCTTTTGAAAGAAACGGCGTGGAATCGATCAGAAAAGGTTGATCATCTAGCATATAAGTATTGGTGTGTATTGCAAGGTTCTGGAATAATCAAAATGATAAGAAATTTGGCCTAGTCTTGGTAAAGTTACAATCACTGTACACATAAAGATGTATATGGGACTACACGAACATGTGGCATGAAAATCTGTCCCGGTTTTTATGCTGTTACGTGCCATATTTAGAATATTAAGGCATTTGAAGAGCCATGCTTTTCAGGGAACATTTTTTATCTAATGTTCTTCCATACTTGCATAATAACTATGATAACGCTCACAAAATATTGTTCACCTCTTCCCAGAACTCAAACTTCTCTTTAAGGTTGCTCTTAAAAGACGTTAAAGAATAGGAGCTCTTCAGCTCATGTGGAAGTGAATTCCAAAGGGCTGGTCCGGCATGAGCAAAAGCTCGTTCCCCCAAGATTTTCTTGAAAGCGGTACCTGTAGACGACCACAGTTGGATGATCGGAGGGTACGTGTGGGTTGGTAGTGGTGGACTAAAGACTGGTTGTATTCAGGAGCTGTTCTGTTTAAGATGTGATGAACTAAAAGAAGGATTTTGAAGATTACACGTTCCTTTACGGGCGACCAAAGGGAGATTTTATAAGATAGGTGTAACGTGACTAAGTCTGCCTGACAGGAAAATGATGCGTGCAGCTGCGTGTTGTAGTTTTGCAACTATGCAATTTGTTAGTTTGGAATTTGTATAAAGTAGACTGTTGCCGAAATGAAGACGTGAAGAAAATAGGGAGTGAACAAGTTTCTTTGTTGTCGAACGAGTCAGATATTTCCGTATGAAGCAAATATTGCGCAATCGATAGCGAACTGATCTGGAAATGCTGGTGATTTGTTTAGACATAGAAATTTGAGAATTAAGCATGCCGTCAGGATTGCGACATGAATTTGATAAAGGAATGGTGTTACCGGAAATAGAAATGGAGTCTATATGTAATTTGTTCAACTGAGATTTTGAGCCGAAAAGAATGAACTCGCTTTTACTGTGGTTTAATATCAAACAACATATCTTCCGCAAATATTAACAAGTGAATTTATTTCATCTTTTGTTTTCTTTCTTTTCAGTTTCTCTTCTTTTTAATCCTTTTAAAATATTGAATTATAAAACTTAATTTAATTTGTTTGCCATAGCTCATTGATAGTGGAAATTATCGATTTGCATTTTATACACTCTTCGTAAGATATTGTCCTTTCTCACATTCGATGTACACTTTAATCGTAATAATTAAATTCCAATAGCCTTGTCCGTCCCCCCCCCCCAAATCTTAAGACTTAAAATTAGGTAAAAACCCTTAAAGTAAACGTGAAATGTAAAAAATGTGAAAAGTAAATGTGAAAAATGGAAAGAGAGAAAAAAAAAGAATTGAACCGTAATAAACTGAACGGACCCGAACTGGAAAGAAAAATAGAGGCTAGCTGACCGAAGGAATGAGGAGAAAAGCAAACTAAGTATCATACAAACTATACAGGAGTGACAAATCACGCTATCCGTAATAATAAGCATTGTACCATAACAATAATTCAGTACGTGACTGGTCTCTAATCCATCATATCAGAGTATTTTCTGTCCCCTGGTGATTGCACAAATGCAAACGTGTACCATTTAGTCTATTTGTTTCCATACGAATATTGATATAATTGTTGCTGTCTGCCTACATACCTATCTCCATTATCGATGGGTTCAGCAAACTGCAGAATCAAGGGAACTAATTCAACAAGAATTTCGGTCAATGTCCATGAACTCTCTGTATTGAACACAAAAACGTCTTTCATGAATTTCTTCATTGTTTTATATTTTTTCAAATTACCCGGCGGAATAAACAAGCATGCATTTTATAAATATGTCAAATGTCAAGTACCATATAGTATTCATCATGTAACATTATTATGGTTATCTTCAATGACCTTATCTGTTATCAAAGATACTAACCTGCGTTACATTGCGCATGCGCCTCCTGTTTATAGACCTGTTTCTGATAACTTGCTATAATGGTACTGGATTGGGAATTTTCTCTCTTACCTTATTTCGGAATGACAGACACACAAGACGAGTTGTTGCAATCTTAATACATCCAATCTAGAAAGGATCCACAATGGCAGTCAAGATAACAGGAATAGGTAATTAGTACAAAACAAAATTGTATTCTTATTCTAATGATCATCATAAATATAATGACCCGGGTACCCACCTAAAACCTGGGCGGAGAGGTGCAAAAGTAGAAAATGTAAATAAAGTGTAGAAATAAAAACATTTCAGCATTACGTTTAAGTAATATCTTGTTTTTGTTGCCCTTTTTTTCATTTATAGCTGTATTTCTCATCGAGGCCCTTGTCGTGGCAGTGAATGGAGCCCCTTTAGTAGCTGAACATGGTGGCCAAGAAGGTAAATGTCACATAGAATGAAGTATTTCAAATAAACTTGCTATTATTGCCAATTGCCCGCATCTTCATATAAGTGCATGTCTGCATGTATTGATATATCTTTTAGACGAATTAATTTTTTTCGATAAAAAGGGTTTTGCAAATAAACGAGAATAAATGTAATTAACAGTGGATGTAATAGCCTTTGAAAATGTGACACATTTTATCTTTACCTACTCAAAACTGCTGTTCGGGGAACTTAGGATTACCTCTTTGTAAACCAGGGCCCGTATTCAATAAACTTCTAAGACATTTTTCTTAAGTCTAAGAAAATGTCTAAGAATTTGTCTAGGTTAAGAAAGTTGCCTTAGCCGTATTCTAAACACGTAAAGCAGTTTGTCTTAGCTAAGACAACAGATAAGACAAATTCTTAGACCCGATGACGTCATTTTGGAAAGTCAATTTGGTCGACTCGAGCGACTGAATTGCAGCTCAATTTGCCTATGCAATTTGCGTGTTAAAATAAAAATCGCACCGCACGGTAATTATACACAAAACGTATGGGAGATAGAGTGCAAGGGAGGAAAGATGCTCACATAATTGTTTTGGGCTTGACCAACTGACACTTAACATTAGTAGGGCAGTCTAGTCAAGACCCCCTGAGGCTAGATCTAACATCCACCGTAGGCTTTTTATACTTTTCTGTCAAACATCTTCGAAGAGCCCAAACCGGGCTTTCTTGTGCCGCGGCCGCAGGGTCTATGAGTAGCCAGCCGACCGACGCTAGCATTGGATTTGGAGCTACCCTTTACATCGTCTACTGCTATATAGCTAGCCTAGCCTAAAATTAATTAATAGCTAAATGTAACCTTTATCAGACTCATAATAAAACAAATTTTGTCTCACCTAGCATTATGCCGATGACACATTACTCCCCGTTTCCATTAATGCCAATGCATATGACTAAGAAACGATTTCTTTACGACAGCCATGTCATGATTGTAGTGTTATGAAGTACTAGTAGGCATAATTTTATGCTACGCTGGATCGTTTGTTTGCTATATATAGCTAGTACAGTAGTATTACAAACAAACATAAACAAAAATTAAACAAGTAGGCCCTACCTATATATTGCGCTTAGAACTGCGCGCTGCGCCGTCGATGCTATAGTACGCGAAGCTTACGTTTATATAGGTCAACTGATAACCTACGCTGCGCTAGCTAGCGCGGCATGCATTGCATCCGTATGTTTTGTAATTCCAACCCGAAGCGACATTGCATGCAGCAGCACTGAGCTGCCAGTGCCGAATCCCTATTTAAGCATCCTCAGCCTATGCTTAAATATAGGGTAGATTTCTTACTTATCTTAGATATCTCGATTGTATTAGAATACGACATATGCTATTTAAGCCCTTTTTCTTAGATAAAATCTAAGAATTCTTCTTACTCTTAAGGCAAAATTCTTATCCCCCAATGCTGTTATAGAATACACATTTTGGCTAAGACTGTTTTCTTAGCCAAAATTTAAGAAAAAGTACTTAGATTTCATGCTTAAGAAGTTTATTGAATACGGGCCCAGAGTTTTTTAATTGCATGTATATCGTTCAGAGACAAGATTTTCTATGGGTATTTTCCCCCTTTAGGAGCGGTATTCTACTTGGACAAAGGACATAATTGGGTGTCTATATGATACAAATCAAAGGACAGGTAGAAACATTAAAGTAATTCGGAATAGGCACATATCGTTGTTGCGGATAGAGCCCACTAAGCTTTCGCCACTTCTATATTACGCTTCGAAGGTATGGAAACCAAATTCAGACTAGGAAAAAATTACATGACTCGGTATTACACTCGTTTAAAGGTGGTGTGTCCCTTTGCAGGCTGAAAATATAAACTTTTGTGAATCCTATGGTAAACAAGAGAAAATACCAACAAAAATCCCCTAAACAGATTGGAACTGGTAATTGCCTTTATCTAAAATTATCGACTGTTAGAAATTATCGCAACGCGTTTCGAAAATTATATGTGGGAAATAGTCTGATTTTCAGACCCTTGTACCAAAAGGGAACTTTTGCGTTATAAAACATCAACGTGTCTACCCAGAGCAAGAAGGGCGTTAACTCTGCGTCAAAAGTTAACACTGTCGGTCTGGTGGGCTGTCGTTATATTGAAACTTCTGTCAGTGCCGGTCTTGTGGGCTCTCCATCTAAATAAAAGACCTCTTTCATTTCACTTTCCCCTATTATAATACCCCCGCTTACCTTAACACCACCACTGTAACTGTCCGAATGTTATTTAATCCTTGAGAAATGTCAGACTCGATAGTACATTTTGCAAGAGGAGCGATTGAACACTTTATATTGTATAATTTTATAGCTTCCCTGAAAGACAATAATTAAATAAAAAATAATATTACTTATTTATATTCGATAGACTTTACCGACATTGCCCGACAGATGATACCATGGACCAATGCCTTCATCATCATCGCCATTGCTTTTGGTTCCATCTGTGTTGTGGCAGTCATTGTCATCCTCAGCTTAGGACTCGGAGGCGATGGGGAAAAAGAAGATGATGAAAAAGAAGAAGATGTAAAACAAGGAGAAGAAGATGAAGGATATGAGGAATGCTTTAAACTGTTATGCTGCTTGTGTTACATCGTTTGTGATTTGTTTTTCGAAGATGATGACGATGATGATTGAGAAGACAAAAAAAACGAACCAGTTTAGATTTTTATTTTTCAACTATAATGGACTAGCATTTTTTAAACATTTATGAAGATTGAGGGGAGAATGCTGAAATGAGTTAGATCGATGGAGTGAGGAATATTGTCATTTTACTCGTTAATTGTTATATTTTGTTGTGTTAAAAGTGTAAGTTATTAATCTTTATCTTCTAAATGGATGTCAATGATGTAAAACAATATCAATCCAATTCAATTGAAAATAGCAGTCAAATGATTTAAAATTACAATTTTAAAGAAAAAGAATTATGGGCGTGTTGTAGCATTTCATGTGTCTCAATAATGTGTTTTTAGCGGAAGAATGCGTGGAACACGAAAGCAACTACTTTTGAGAAGAAAAAAATAACCTTGTGCGTCACCTAATTATATCGAAATGTGTGAACATGACAATGACTATTAGGTAATCCGAACATGATTTATATGGGACATACAACAGGGTATTTAAATTTCCCTTTGATTTTTGGGGAAAAAGGTGCGATCCTGTGAGTTTAAAGGAGGGTGGAGAAGAAAAACATTACAATCCATGAAATTCGACAAATTTAGAATATTATGCCAGTTTAACACTTCATAAAAAAGATTCAATTCAATTAATGTCTTAAAAAAACCAATGACAGTAACAACAAAAAATCATTTAAAACAAGCCTCCACGAGCGACTCGAAGGGAGAAGGTGAAGGCGATCGTTTTCAGTCTAAGGGCTGTGACGTAAGAGGGAAGACACGATCCCATCATCATATTACGCAGTTAGATATTGTGCTTTTTCTGTGGATTTCTTTTCAAAGAATACTTCCACCTGTGTATCATGGAGTGCACTGCTTGTGCATAAATAAATAATGATTACATTACTTTCATGATCACGTATCCAGTATTTTGTCTCCGTGTATTTCACAATTTGGTCTGCAATGACCTTTATTTGTTCACGCTTAGACTGCAACAATGAACTGGCTTATTAGCGGCGGGTCTTTCTTCTTACGTCACACAAGTCCCGGATGTAAAAACAGAGTTGCACAGCAGACAAAATTTAGAGTTGTAGATCACTTCAAACGAAGATTTCTTGGCTCGATGACAATATTTGGCTTTCGTACTTACTTTATTTCATTTATAAGACTATCTCTCTTCTTAATATAAATGCAAAATTTATCCAAATCTGACAACATTTCCAACCTTTGCCATTCTCCTTTAAAGAAATGCTCACTTAAACCTGAGAATGGCATGTTGTGGTAATATACTAACTTCGCAATCGCATTCTTATACATCGGTAATTCTATAAAAAGTGAACAATCATGAACCGATATAACCTGGGGCGTTGCGCATTTAAAATATACACAACATCTTACCAACAGCTCAGCACACGCTCTCCAAAGAATTGTATTATTTCATACAATACTTCAAAATTAACTTTCCTTTTCTGGTGATGCTGCAGCACGGTAAGGCTGACATAGTATACAAATATACACTGTCTTGAGAGGTTCTGGCTAAAACTATGCGCAAGAGGTGACTCCAATTATACTATTTGCTGAGGGGCGCAGCCCCGAAGCAAATGGTACTTTTGGAGTCACCGAGGCCCATATTTTAACCAGTACCTCGAAAAGAAGGCATGGTATATTGGTTTTATATCCTGCATCAAATATTTGTCTTAAAATAATAAAAAAATACAATTTTTGGGGAAAATGTTATCAAAATTTGAAAAATTTGAAAAAATTAACAATTTTTATTAAAAATACTCTCATATTATAATAGTACTTCTACTCCCAAAGCTTTCTGAGCAACATTAAAATAGTTGAAATATTTCTGGTCATGTGACGAGCTCTCAACCAATCAAAAAACAATAAATGTTTGATGCAGGATATAATAACTCCTATGTTGATAGATAGATAGCAAAAACTTGCCAGATATAATTTTTTAAAGTAAAGGTCTTCTGAAAGAGTAGATTCTCAGCTTTAAAATGACATGTTACTCATTAGCATTGGACGTTCCTTTCACAATATAGATATAGTTAAATGCCCAGTCCAACAGAGAAATAGGGTTGAAGTCTGCAGTCTATTGAAGCACTCTGACTTGTTAGATAATGTGCAATGGTGACAAAAAGGGGATTAGAACTCAATACAAAATTAAAATAAACACGATGAAGGAATAATGTTATTGTCTTAAAACTTGGCGTACTAGATTAAAAACAACCTGTTCTCAATAGTGGACAAGTATCAATACAAGAGCTTACACTATTTCAAAGTTTTGAGAATTAAAAATTAAGAAATTTTAAAGAGTTACCAAAAACGCTTTCAAAAATATTTAT
This sequence comes from Mesocentrotus franciscanus, assembly GCA_037976565.1. Taxonomy (NCBI): domain Eukaryota; kingdom Metazoa; phylum Echinodermata; class Echinoidea; order Camarodonta; family Strongylocentrotidae; genus Mesocentrotus; species Mesocentrotus franciscanus. The sequence continues at coordinate 12,284,733 of CP137670.1, forward strand.
ACACGGCCGGTAAGCAACTCCATTTGTGTTTTCGTTTTGCTGGTCAAGGTGACGCAACAATAAGCTTGTTTACATTGTTGTCAAGGATTTGGCGCCTTTAGGCAAGGCGCACTTTTGTGGCGCGTTTCCGAATGCGCTCCCTTTTGCACACGAAACGCATAACACGCGATTGTGAGAGCGCGTACGTACGTGCACGTAGAAATTGTTTCATTCTCTCTTGGCTTTTGGTAGAGGCAAGACCTGTTGATTTGGACAATCAAAAATATCAGTGGATTCTGGAATTAACTGACGTTGACTTTGTTTTGCATCGGCAATGGAAATCCCGTCATTTTCCTTGAATACCTTGTCTGAATATTGGTATTATATTCGCTTAGTATAATGTCAAATGTGTTACTAACCCCTCGTCACGACATCGGCACTGCAGTGGAGAGGTGATTACATTTTGGAGCTGCAGTGATTTCGTTTGTAGTATTGTACGGTAGACAAGGACCAAGAGCTGGTTAGTGCTGTAAATTGGAATCAGCGACCGTCATTCCGAAAGTAAAAGAGGAAGACGGGTACCCTGTCAAGGCGAAGGAGTCGGTACGAAATGAGCGAACCCGTAGGCGAGGGAGGCTTAGAGTAGACCTACAATGTAGATTCTATATCAGCTAGTTCTGCAGGCCGAGAAACATCACAACCTCAGGCTCGGGCAGCGGGCTCGGATCTTGCGGACTAACAAAACCAAGGCCAAGCCCAAGCACAAGCCCTTAGGACCGGAATCTCAACATGTAACCGGTGAGTCGTGAAACGGTATTGATGAAGCTAGTTCTGTGGCCCGTTTCATCAACATTTGTCCACCGACAACTGTCGGCGCTGACTAAATTTGACCAATAAGAGGCCTGAAAAATAGTCGGTGACAATAAAATTGTCGGTAAAAATGATATTAGTCGGTAAAAACCACCGACTAATTGTTTTATGAAACGCCCCCCCCCCCCTGTAGTTAACGTCGCTTCTAAGTTATAGTCAGGTGGAGCTTATGTAGGGGCTCCCTGGCCTATGCAGTCAGTGCGCTGCTGCACCGCCTGTACTGTAGGCTTTATCGTACTAGTCGTAATAAATAAAGCCCAGTGGTCAATATGCATACAAATTACAATTAAATGAGCACACGAGCTTGAAAACAAAGACATGTTTCCACCTATACAAAATGGTATCTTGTTATCAGTTTGCTTGAATGATATGTCAAATTTGAAAAGGAAAAAGTGCTCTTTCATTTATCTGAATTAAAGATAAACTGGACTCCATTAGTCATTACCTATGAATACTCAAAGACAATAAAGAGAAATTGTTACGAGGGTTCTAATGCTACTTTGCTAGACGTAGATCTACTCTTGATCTCAGTTTAGAGCCTGGAGAGCAACTAATTGTGTGGAAAGTACGTGAATTTCTTATTAAATCTCACGTTAGGCACCTGTGTATGTTTAATTAATGCAACTTTCCCAGTTGCTTTGAAATAGTATTTTACATGAAAATCACTTGGTCAAAATTGAATTGTAGGCCTACTTGTAGGCCTATAGTAATTATGATTACATGTCCCTAGTGCAAGATACTCCGAAAAGTTTATCTTGATGTTTGCAGCCACGGCCGTATGTATCGTAGGGGACTCAAAAGTGTATTGGACGGCTCGGGGTGTCCAGCAAAACGGGCACGGAGATCTCGGCTGTGGGGCGGTGATTACCTGGCACGGCAGAAGAGGCCGCCATCTAGGCGAGACAATACAGCTTTCATTTCGTCCCTATTCCTCAAAAGCAGGGCCTCGTCGACCGCAAGCGCCGGTCATTAAACAGGCATGTGCAAGGTCCCTAGCTAGGAGGTTGAATAAGAGCACCCGGAGATACCTCTTGCGAGCTTTTTTCGTCCGGACAGGGTACATGCATCTTTCAGAAAATATGGCCGTAGACTTACGACGCACCGATTGTGTGTATATTATGAGTGCTGTAGCTATAAGCCAGTTGGATGCTTTAGAAGTTTATTAAGGAGCTACATTGTGTTTGTTTAGGGTAATTCTTTTTTAAATGGTCGTTTAATGGAATACTTTTAATGTATTCAGGTTAAATTGTTTCTGGCAAAGGAATACTACTATTCATACATGGGTTGTTCAGGGTGACATGGCAAAACTGTGTTTGAAACAGTTCATACCCCTTTCATATTTGATTTTGGCTGGTTGGATGGAGCCTCAGGGTAATATGACATACATAAACTCTGGTATTTTATATATTGATAGGAGGGATTACATTATCTGTTGAGCAGGTATAAGCCCTAGCATTGGTAGCTTTGTCACGTATAAATGGTTGGAATGTTCCTTTATTTTAACTTGAAAATTGTTGAGATTTAAAGTTCGGCATAAGATTCGTTAAAGTTTTATTTTTATTACGCATTGGCCTAAAGTTAACAATATCTATTTGCTCATGAAAGAAATTATAAAATTAGTTTTCAATAATTCCCCCCCCCCAAAAAAAAAAATCGAACCTTATTACATTTGAACAAAACAGTTTTGTCTGTTTCTTTACATATATCACACTGGTCATTGTCCATTATACGCCATCTGCATAAATCAAGTTTGGATGGAAAGATATTATGCAATACTTTAAAATTAACTCAGTAGCGTTTGTAAAGGAGGAGCAAGGGGAGAA
>CP137670.1:12287427-12304475 GCA_037976565.1 Mesocentrotus franciscanus
TAATAATGAAAGTAAAAAAAATAACAATAATAATAATAACATAAACAATAACAATAACACCAATAGTTATAATGATAAAAATACTATTACTCATTATAACAATGAAATTAATAATAATTGAAATTAATTTTCTCTGCCATGAATAATTAGTAATATTAAAAACAATCATCATTGTCATCATCATCATAAGAATTATAATAATGGTAATGTTATTGTTGAAGCATTGGACTGTGTTACCATGATTGGACATGTAATATAATTATCAGGTTTCCTGAGAATTGTTTGTTTCCTAATGCCAATTTGAATCTTTCGTTCATTATTTTTTGTTATAATTATAATTCATCGAGAACGCGAAATATTCCGACATTAGTTTAAATAGATTCTTGATAAAAATTAATTTTCGGTAAGATCTATCATTCTTTAAAACCTCGTCATAGACAATGAATGAGACATACCATTCCATAATCGATCATCTCTTTAGACTGAAATACGTCTATTAACTCCCCTCTCTTTCTCTCTCTCTCTTTCCCTCTTTTCTCTCTTCTTATCTAACTCTCTCTCTCTCTCCCTCTCTCTCTCTTTTTCTCTCTTTATCATTTCCTCTCTCCTCGCCTAACTCTCATCTCTCTCTCTATATATATATATTTCTTTCTCTCTCTCTCTCTCTCTCTCCTTGTCTAACTTTCTCTTTCTCTCAATTCCTAATAATCTCTCCCCCCCCACTCCACCCTCTCTCTCTCCCCTCCTCTCTCTCTCTCTTTCTCTATGTATCTCCCTTCCTCTCTGATTTTTCTTACCTCGATGGAGTAGTAGCCACATTATAAGCTGCGCCAAAAGGACCTGAAAGCAAAGTTTGGACATCCAAATCATTCATTACATGAACGGGAGAAGGAACTTTTCCATAGTTTTGGAGTTTAATACATGTATTAAAGGTACTGTTTCCCTTTTGGAGCCAAAATCAAATTCTGTTGAACTTTGCAGGAATTATGTCACGTATGTCCTATCTGTGAAATTTAGACATTAGCAGTATCTTAGTATTCAAATTATGCAAGGAAACCTATTTACTTTCTAGACTTCACTGTCAGACACTATTGAGTGACTGACTGACTTCTTTTTTTTTTCTTTGGTAATAACATACAAAAAATGAGCTGTAAAGGTAGATGAGCATTTGTCTACATCAATTACCCTCTTCTTGTAATGGCCAAAATCAACTGATTGAATCTTTGCGCAGCACAAAACATACGACCATTCGGTACAACGGTCTGAAAATCAGACTATATACTAAACTGATTGCGATCACTAAAGTCGATTCGACAACTAATGGTCGTTGTTTTCCCACAAAAAGACATTTTCAAGCCCTTTCTTTTTTAAGGAAATTCTAAATTAGTATTATCTTTCAAATGCCATTGGAACCTTTTCATTTTTGTTGGCCTGCAAATGGGACAAAGTACCTTTAAGGAACTACATGACGGGTTCAATCTTCAACTTCATGAATGTTTATGTAACTACTGCTCCCTAGCGGCGAAAAGCATAATTATTATAATAATTAAGTTATCATTATTATTATTACTATTGTTAGTAGTATATTATTGTTATTATAATTATTATCATCATTACTATTTTTGTATTCATAGCATTATTATCATACTTATTGTTATTACTATTACATGTATTACTTTTATGTCTACATGTATTATTGTTAAATATTGTCATTATTATTATCACCGTTATGATCATCACCATCGTTATTATTGTTATTATTATTATTAGTGTTATTAGTGATTAGCAATTCCCGTTTTTTGTTCTCATATTCGTCCGAATAATCGCTTTATGTAATCAATTACTTATTAACAATGACTCGTGAAAATAGATAATATTGACGTTGTCTCGTAGAGAACATGAAATCAACCTAATAATGGAGATTGATTTGATTTGATTTAATTTGATTTATTTATTTTCCACTCAAATATCCAAAATGAAAATAACATATATAAACCATACAGTACTACAATTTATAATAGAACAAATGAATTATACAAGTAACGAATATTGGTAAGTATGTACGAAACAAAATAAAGTTACAGAGTGCATTTAAGTTTGAAAATAAGACAAAATAATTTATATTGCTTGATTTGTTAACGGCATCAGATACCCCAATTATAAAAATGAAAGTCGTTATGAAATCTACCAAATTATTGATTAGATAATTTGCTTTGTTTGATCTTCTCTAAGGGGAAGTTAGAACATTATGCATTATGCAGTATTCATTAAAAGTATGGTTTTATTAATGATCGACGAATGATAAATAGATCTTACCGGTTTCTCCATAATACCCATCTTAACTTTCTTGTTGATACAGGATACTGCAAACGATGTATTGGTGTACCTTCTAGGAGGGTTAGTATACAACACACCGATGCACCTTTCCTTTCTTCAAATCCCATTCCCAAAGTTGATGTAATTTACAGACTATTTACGAGAACAACTCCATGCCCCCAAAATACACACACACACGCACACACGCACACGCGCCATCACCACCACAACACACACATCAGTGGTGTATACAGACTTTGGCCTCGAGAGGAGGGGGAGGAGGGGGGTGAACACCTGAGTTTCGGGTAATGCATACAGCTTTACAACGAAACTCCTTTGTCACGTTGATGGACCTCAAGTTTGGTTGCTGGTGCGATTTTTTTTTTTTTGGGGGAGAATGTGTTTCACGTGGACCTTTATGATCAATGTTACCAGTATTAATGATTACCTAACCCACTACCAACCATGTCTCCATCTTCTTCATCTTTTTTTCTCTTTTTTCTTGGAAATCTGTCAGGAGGTGCCCCTTTGACCCTCCTTCACATTATGCTTTCCTTTTTTTTCAGTGAGGGAAAAGAAAACAGTCAATTATCTTGACCTATCAGATATTTACAAGGTAATTTAATTACAGGAAGAAGTGAAGAACCAGTATAAACTTCTTTTTTAATGATAGGAGCTGTTATTCTTTGCCGTGTGTCGAAATTGCATTTACGTGACTTATGATCTCAGTTTGACCTCTTATAGGTAGCAAAAGCACGAGCCTGAAGTAAAATTTCTACTAAACCTAGATATTTGTATTCCCCATATTTCCGATTCGGACACTGGCACTGGACAAACTTGTTTTTATGATCATGCATCTTGTGATATGACTTTATCTTTGATTTTTTCTGCCCTGTAGGCCTACTGGGTTCACAAACCTTTTTCTCTGCATCCGGAGACATGTTTGTTTTTTGTTAAACTGAATATCTAAATACATGTACAAATATAAATATAAATACAAATACCGATACAAATACAAATACAAATACAAATACAAATACATATACAGATACAAAGACAAATTTTTTAAAAGCCGATACAAATACAAATACAAATAAAATTAAAAATAAAAATGAAAATAAAAATAAAAATACAAGAAATAACCCATAGTCTCTCAGATCAAAGATTAGAGTTGTCGTGGTCTAAAGGATATGTCAGCGGACCGTGGGTCAACTGGTTCGAGTTTCGAGTTCCGCCCCGTCCTTTGGCAAAACATTAATGTACATTTGTTACTCTCCACCCAGGTGTCAAATGGGTACCCGGTTTGCTTTCAACGTTAATGTGGTTGGATTGGCATGTGTTTTGTTTGGTTGGTCTAATTTTCCTCTTTAAAAAAGATATATACATACTGTACATATGAACGATATGAATAATGATAATTATATTTTAAGAATAGGGCTGATTTTTTTTATTCAGAGCCACAATTGTATGGCTCTGTTCTTCCTAGAGGTCCAGAAAGAAAGAAAGAAAAAGAAAATAAAAATAAAAGGATTGAACATGCATGAAGATTAAAAAAAAAGAATTAACATATAGGCACTAATATAGCAAAAAAATATTATGAAGATATTTCACACCCCTGTACTATAAAACCATTTAAACCCCTCCCCACCCAACTGTATGGCGCGCTATTAGGACTGTAACTCCACACTCCCAACCTTTTCCCGTTTATACAAAAAGTTTATATCAAAATCTTTTATCCATCCATAAAGCGAGTGTGTTGATTCTACGTAAATTTAATGGTAAGTCATTATACATTTTAGATCCGCGATAAAAGAAAGTCCATTTACAATGATTAGCGTTGGGTTTGGGCAAAACTAAGTTGTCAACATTTCTTAGGGCATAATTGGATTATTTGTAATAAGGATATTTTTGCATATAATCGGGAGTTAACTAATGAAAATGTTATACAACAAAATACATGTGCTTCTGTGTAAAATGTCGCCTGGCAGGAATATTCTCCAGTACTCCCCAAGTGAAATTAAACTCTCACGGATCTTTATTCCAGCTGTTTCAATTCGATTACATGTGTTTTGGTGGTAAATGTGATGAATAGAACAAATATCACCGATGAAAGGTTTCACGGCCCATTTAAAGCAATACTGTAAAGGTAACATAACAAATATTTAAAAAGCGGACAAAAGTGGCGTTTCTGTTACGCACAACGTCATATCCGTTTGGCTCAATTTTAACTCTGACGAGGAAATATAATAATATAACAGTTTTTATATTTAGAGTATGGTTATAACCTGTTGTTCAATGAGTCTATTACATCATTGAACCCTACAATTCAGAAACATTTGAAACTGTTCAGAGGAATAAACAAAATTCGCGTCCACTTTGTGTCACGGTCCGTTAAGCATACAAGAGTCCATTTTCTCTTTAACAATCCAGTGAAATACAGTGTACTGGAAACATTTTTGTATGTTTATCCCTAGTAACCAAATGTATGTGATTCACTTTAATTGAAATAATTATGTTTCGGGACTACTGATTTTGCTTAAAAATACTAAATAACTAAATACCAGTCTGAATGGCGTGTCCGTTACGCAGCCCATCCTGCATTCTCTCGGAGGCACGTAGTCCCTCAGAAGGTTTAAGCATCATTACATGTCATTTCAGATTTATTGACACGATTAGATTATACCAAAAGTATACCCAATGTAATCTTTTCAGGAGCGGCGGAGCGTCTTTCAAAGTCGGGGGGGGGGGCACCAACTAAAAAGAAGAATTTTCTGGAAGAAAGAAAGGGGCACCTACAAAGGGAACCCTCAAGGAGCTAATATACAATGTGTACACAATTGTATATACCCTTATATTGTGATTACATTATCAGGGATGATTTCAATATTTATGTCTCTCGTTACAGTGTCTAAGACACTGCTAAAGCATCATACTTTGCAGTTGTGTGTGATGGTCTGAATATTCATTTGCGAGCAAAAATGTATGATTTGTGAGGTCGCAGTGCGATCAATTACATCTCATAAAGAGGAAGAAAAAAAAAAACAATCCTGATGTGGCTTTAAGCAATGTAATCATTAAAGAATGAAAAGACCTTTAATAAGAAACATATTTATATCAACTTTAAGTGCGAGCGAGCTTAGGGTAAAATTAAATAAAGAAAGCTCTTAGTTGCAATTAATTAGGAGCACATTTTATGGTGAAAAGAAAGGGGGCACTTATCCATAATGAAAAGGACACTTATTAGAAAAGAAAAGGAGCACATGTCAAAGTAAAAAAGAGAATTATCAGAGATGAAAAGGGGCAATTATTACAAAGTTAATGGGGGCACCTCTCACATTTGAATAAGGGCACTCACGGGGAATGAAAAGGGGCACTTATAAGAATGAAAAGGGGGCATACAAAATAAAAGTGGGCACTTATCGGAAGTGAAAAGGGGCACTCATCATAGTTTTTTTTAAAGGGCACTTATCAGTAGGGGATGGGGCACTTATTACCAAAGAAAAGGGCACTTGTTGAATATTTTAATAGGGGCAATTATCATAGGTGAAATAAAATGAAAGCCTTATACTCCTACTTTTAACTGATATGTGTCAAGTCATGGAACAATTTTCATTGAACTTATATTTTGACAGAAATCTTCGGAAATTTTTGCGACCATTCCCCGAAGGTCACCTCCGCGCAACACATTGCCACTCATTTAACACGCTTAAGAAGTAAAGCAGGTGGTCAGAGCAATCGGGAGGGGGTCGTGTTTAATCCCTCCTGCGACACACGTCGACATTTCAATTTCTTAGCTTGTTACAGGAGGTGTAAGTGGAAGAGTTTCACTTTCACCTTATATACGGTAGAGTGATGTAAAACTTCATCAAAGGCTTTTCGAGGAAATCTCTCAATATCGCTCTATAATATGTGCATGATACTTTTTTTTTGATAAAATCTAATTTCGATTTTTACTACAGTGATAGACACATTTTTCAGAGGCATTTCGAGGAAATCTCTCAATATCACTGTATATGTGCAGGATGTTTCGTTTATTGGTCAAATCAAAGCGTTTAGCATTGACAATTTTATCTCTTATTTTCATGTTTGTATGACATCAAAAAGGTCAGACTGTACAGCTGATAATCATTTTTTTAATTGGAGATAAAACAGTCACCGTTGGGGGAAAATCAACTTTATTAAGACTAACAATATGGTTAAAAAATGATATGACTTGTTTGACTATTTTTCAATAATAACAGCTGAATAGGACGAATTGTTGTAACATTATGACTATATATATATATATATTCCACTCCTTAGAAGTATTTTATTGTTATGAACTGTTTCGCAAAAATATCATGAACCATACACAATGAGGTAGTTTTATCAGGAGGTCACTTGATTTTCCTCCCCTTTGCGGGTCTTTATTCAAGGACGTAGCAGGGGGCATTAGGGACTTTTAGATTTGCACGTGGACATAGTAGACTGCAACGTGTGACGTCCTTATAAGGCACTGTGATGTCCTTTTAAGGCACTGCCAGGCACGGCCCAGTGCCTTAACACAATGTCACACGCGGCAGTCCACGCTCTCGTCGTCTAAATCTAAAAGTCCCTATTGTCTCTTCGCGAGGACCAAAATTGGGGGTATGGTTAGTACGCAAACGCAGGGGAGATAACAATTAAGCAAAAGGGAAAAAGATGCATTTTTAAGTATAAAAACACTTCACATCGAACGCATGACAGAGTTTACACAGCTATGCTTCAAAGTCGAATCACATTTTGTCTGGTTAAACTTTCACAATTTGTCAGTTAAAGCTCATTTACATATGACGTGAGGAAACCACTGCGTTTTTAAAGATTTTTCATGATTCACATTTATGTATCCTATAACACAGAGCTCAGTAAATACACGCAGGGCCTTTGTTGGCAGTATTGCCATTCGTTTACACGAAACAAAAACCGGGGTAGGTTTTTTCAGTGGTTTGCTGCGTCATATCTGAACATTCGGGAACCGTGATTGGTGGGATGTACTACCCCGGGCACTTGCCCCTATTCCATGTTCCCCCACCCCACCCCTCTCCCCATTATGCCCGACTGTATCATGATATGAACCATGAAAGTATTCATTTTATAAACATGGCATATACAACCATATACCATAAACAACAATGAGCATATATCATTCAACCTTTCATCATTCTACCATATTATACATTTTACAAAAAAATTGTACAAACGGGACTAATATTAAATTGGTTGATTTGTGAAAATACAACTTTGATACATCAAATTATTATTCTCATAATTGCAATGTTACAGAAATGAGTTTCCTTCTTTTACCGATCAATAAAATATAAATGATTGGTCGTTTCATTAATCTAAGTTGTGAGTTGCCTCTTTTACTTTAAAATAAATTACATTATTTTGTTATCAGAAAACAGAAACATATGAAATGTCAAATATACTGCAATGAGTAACTAGATACACAATAAAATCAAAGGAACATGTATATGTACTTGTACAACTTGAAATTGAATAAATGATTCAGTGAAACGTTTTAAACTCAATCCCTCTATTGCCCATTTGATATCACTATTTATCAAATTTAACCACTATCTGTGCGAAATGATTTACAATTCTGAATAAACCAATATTCTATAAATGACCAATAATTATGAATTCTCTCCATGGACTTATGTTCTGTTGTTAAATGTTCTTAAATTTCTAGTTGCACGTTCATTTTCTATTTTCCATATGATCGTATTTTTTTAATTAACATGTAGTTATATTGAACGAATGCTCATTATATCATTTTCATTAAAAGATTAAATATTATAAAGAAAATTGAAATTAAATTGCTTATCTTGTTATCTGTAATTTTACACATTTCTAAATGAAACATCATTTTCAATTCAGTGAGTGCGGTAATGATAAAAACATCTGACCAATTTACCAATGACTTGTCCTATAATTTTGATTTGGTATAACAATTAACATCGTTTGACTAACATAACAGATAACAGATAACAGTTTCAGAATACGACTTCAGGGCCCCGTTTTATAAAACCTACCATTGATGGTGATCAATGGTAACTACCATGGCAACATCACTCAATAGCCAATCAAATCAACGTTTCTATGGAAGTTACCATTAATGGTAAAGTTACCATCAATGGTAAGTTTTGTAAAATCCTGACAATGTACATGTGAGTAAATAACCTGCAAGATTTATTCAATATTGAGTGCTTATATCTCTTTTGCAAGAACCATCAACTTTATCCTTTTGGTCAGATGTTTTATCATTACCGCACTCACTAAATTGGAAAGTGGCTTTTCATTTCAAATACCACCCCTGTTCTAAAATGATGTTCTCATTACTGAAAATAATTCTTATTTTTTAGCAATGACATGTAGAAATGGTGTTTAAAGTCGAATGACGTCACAGGGTCGTCACCTTGCGAAGGGCCATGCCCTTTGAAGCATCCGTTTTGTCAAACGTTGCTCCATCACTATGAGACGGTGTACAGTACTCCACCTCTGCTCCTTGACGAGCCTTCATCACACAGAATCGGTTGTTCTCCCAGGTTCTCCAAATGAGCCATCCACCTGCGAAGAGGATGTTCATGGGCCGCATGTCGGGTAGCTCGACTAGAATTCCGGACCCGCCATCAATATCATAATAGTTGATAAATGACATTCTCGAATGGGTCCAATACAATCGTTGTGCTACGGAATTAAAAAAAATTAATAATACCTCAGTCACACAAACGAGACCGATACCAAACCGGCTACAAGACCCAACACAAAACTGCAGTTCGCCGGATGACAAAAGTAATTCATTCTGAAAACGACATTGCCTCACAAAAATAGCCGTTTAATAAAAATGCTTTACTAAAAATTAACGGTTGTAGTATCATTTTTTCTCGGAAAATAATATTCTACCGAATAGAACAACAAGAAATGGCATTTTATCATTTTTATTATTCTTTTAATGATCCATCCCGTCCCGGGCTATCACGCTACCAAGCAAACTCTTATTGTGATAGCCCTTCTTCTTCTGCAGATTTATTAATGAATAATTCTTGATAGTGTGTTATCAGTTATATTTTGTTTTGATGTCAGCATTTCTATTACACGTATTATTCAGAACTTTGTTATATTTTGTATCGTTGAAATGTAAATTGATTTGTATGTATCGCAGAAAAAATCAATTCAATTCAATTCAATTAGAAAGTTGGAATCGTATATTTAATATTTCCATGAAAATCTATCAAATTGTTGTTAATATGATAATAATTAACCATGAAGAAAGGCTTTGATTTAAAACGCTCTCTGAGAAAATTAGGATAAAGTCGTGATAAGTATGAATGGATAAATAAAAACTGTAGACAAAGATCAGGACCATTGTAGGCCCCATTGACAGCAAATTTCATAAAAATGTGCATAATGGGCCTTAACGAAAATTATGTGGAGAAGAAAATTACTACACAAATGGATTTTGACTAGCTATTTTCAAAATAACGTTGCTCAATATGTTGATGCAAAGCATATCAATTTTTTTTTTTTTTATTAAAAGCAAGGAATCATATTTAAACAGCTCACAGTTTATTCACAACATCCGTTTGTTTTTCGGGTATTATTTTTTGCTGGGACGCACTGTATAAGCATGTGTAAGAGTTAAAATTTGAATGGCAATATGTAATAATAATGTACTTTCAGTCAAATTAATTGTTACCATCCAATTTAGCACTTCGTTTATTCAAATTTAGCCAAAGTTCTCTAATCGTTCTTCTTTTAAATAATCATCTCATGTGTGTGTGTGTGTGTTTCCTTTATAACGTAACTTGCAACAATTATAAGGCCATCTACAAAAAAAAACCATTTAAAACGAATTCTAATTATATCACTTTTTATGTATGATTTAACTTTTTGTTAATATTTTTCTTTCTGCTATAGGTTCAACTTTATGATTGTCCGTTTTGTGTATTTGTATATTACTTTTGAATATATTGTTTTTATCCAGGGCACTCAAGAACAGCATTTTTTAACTGAAAAGTCAACCCTGTTTGAATGAAACTTAACGAAGGAAAGAAGAACTAAATTTATATTGGCTGCCCCCCCCCCCATACTTTAATTCTGGCTACGCGGGGCCCTGTCTTACAAATCAATCGCAAGTCCTCTTATCAATCGCAAGTTTGCAGTCTCCTATCTCTTATGTAAATGTTGCGATTGATATAAATCGCAAATAAGTTGCGATTAATATCAGATCTTAAGACAGGGCCCTGGGACCCGTTTCACAAAGCCTTTTTTCAATGACAAAAGACAAAAATTAGTGACGAATCTGCAGATAACCAATCAGACACAAGGATTTCAGTAGCTTATAACAAAAACTGCAATTTGTCACTGATGACAAGTTTTGTGAAATGGGGCCCTCGTGTCACCATCTGACTTACCGATTTCGTCCATTGTAAATCCATTCACAACATTTAATTGGTTGAATATAAGTAGCCCTTTATAGCCTTATATCAATTTTTATGTGTGCTTTAATTTGTTTTAATTATTTTCCATTCTGCTCTAGGTTTAATATTAGTATGATTGTCCGTTATGTATATTTGTATATTACTTTTTTATATATTGTTTTCATCCAGGGCCCTCAAGGACAGCTGCATTTTTTAGCTGAATAGGCAAGGACAAATTTCTATTGGCTGCCCGTCCTGTCCCCGTACTTTAATTCTGGCTATACCGGCGTCAGCATTTGACTTACCAATTTCGTCCATTGTAAATCCATTCACAACATTTGATTGAGTGAATGTAAGTAACTCCTTATAGCCGCTAGCATCCATGTCAACGCGGAATAGAGTGTAAAGCCCGATGAAATACATGTACCTGGCAAATGACAAAATTCAAAAAACTTCAATTCAATTCAGTTCAAATAATATTATTTCCATAACTCAATCAAACCATGAAAAAAATGCTAACATTAAATGAAATGACATTTGCAATATAACATAAACAATGAAATTTATTTTTAATTATACAATATTAAATGTCGAAAAGTAATCAAGGCATGTTGGGATACAAGTTGTATATGCATAATACAGTATTATCATAAATGAAATAAACTAGCTCTTGAATTTATGTCCTAGTCTACCGTACAAACGAAATCACTGCAGCTCCAAAATGTAATCACCTCTCCATTGCAGTGCCGATGCCGTACGTGACGAGGAGTTAATAACAAATTTGATATTAGACCTCTAGATCTAGGACTATAGCGAATACCAAAATTTAGACAAGGTATTCAAGGAAAATAACGGGATTTCCACTACCGATGCAAAACAAAGTCAACGTCAGTTAATTCCAGAATCCACTGATATTTTTGATTGTCCAAATCAACAGGTCTTGCCTCTACCAAAAGCCACGAGAGAATGACACAATGTCTACGTGCACGTACGTACGCGCTCTCACAATCGCGTGTTATGCGTTTCGTGTGCAAAAGGGAGCGCATTCGGAAACGCGCCACAAAAGCGCGCCTTGTCTAGAGGCGCCAAATCCTTGACAACAATGTAAACAAGCTTATTGTTGCGTCACCTTGACCAGCAAAACCAAAACGCAGATGGAGTTGCTTACCAGCCGTGTATAAATATGTTTGAAAGCGTTTTTGGTAACTCTTTAAAATAAAAAAAAGCAATAAAAAAAGCAAGATAAAGAAAAATAAAATGAAACATTGTACAGATATTACACGGTAACCGAATGTTTTTGTCCCTGCTTCTCTTACGATGACGTTGATGTAATACGCTTCACATGTTTGTATGGTGGCTCCTAAGGGACACGCAAACGCAAAAATTTGACGTATACGTATGCAACAAATTTCTTGTCTTTTACGTCCAAGACGTGAAAATCAAAAAAATTGACGTATACCTATGCAACAAATTTCTTGTCTTTTACGTCCAAGACGTGAAAATCAAAAAATTGACGTATACCTATGCAACCAATTTCTTGTCTTTACGTCCAAGACGTGAAAATCAAAAAATTGACGTATACCTATGCAACAAATTTCTTGTCATTTACGTCCAAGACGTGAAAATCAAAAAAATTGACGTATACCTTTGTTTGGTAATTTTTCATTTTTCTGTACTCAATGGCCCTGAAGGGACACGCAGACGTGAAAATCGGCTGGAAAATCTGCGTCCAATATTCACGTCTGCGTCTCACACGCAGACGTGAATATTTGACGTGAATTTTTTTTCAGTAAGCTGAGCACCTACTAGCTACATGCATATACCGGTAGTGCCTAACATTTCTGTACCAACATTTCTCGCCTGCCGCCGCAGATGTGATGCGAACGAAGATTTTCTAAATGTCAACAAAATGCCTTTTTGTGCAGCCATCAAATGCACAAATCGACTCGTGAAAGGCTCCTTGAAAACATTTCACAAGTAAGTGATCATTTCATTTAGATATTACAAAAATTAGCGTTTAAAGACTGGTTTCATATGATAATCTAATCGTCGCGACATTGTACTATTTGTAGTCTAGTTTTCGCTTGTAGTCCCATCTGCTTGTTTTTATGACTATGTGTGAATATTTGTAACTTGGCTGGGCCTGGCCTGGCCTGGGGAAGGGGAAAGCCACAAAACATAAGTCATAAAGTCATAAACTGAATCCAATCAAGTGGGGATATGTGTTGGTACTTGGTTAGGTGTGAAAAGAAGAAAAGATAGGCAAACACATAAATATTTAGTCATTTTAGTGCTACTTCTAGCTCGAGAGCCTAGCCCTAGTATTACTATTAGTAAAAACCATGTTGTTAGACTAGTTTGTTGACACTGACAGCTTGCTCTCTATGTCAGTCAGTATGTTGGTGAAGCCTGAAACTGAAAGTGAAACAAGTACTGAGTTAGGGTCTAATAATTCAGTCATAACAAATCTAAATAACAAGAAGTCATTGGTTATATGTCTGCGCATAGCCATAGCATAGGCATAGCGACGTTGTGTGTGCTATACTTGTAGTTGTAATTGTATAGACCCCTACTTTTAATTTTTTAAGAGAGATATTTTGATATAGATTCTAGAGGTCTAGACTCTAGATCTTATTACACGCAATTTCAATTTGTTTTGACAATTAATATAGATCTACCTTTCACTAATAAGCGGAGGGCCAAAGTCAAATATCATGCTCGGTTTTTGAGTTGCCTGCCACTACCGCATAAACTAAGCACACCTTGTTTATTTGAAAGATTTTATCATAATACACAATATTTCAGAGGTGTTTTTTTAAAATTTGTTGCGAACAATCCTAAATCGGAGGGGGCGTCCAAAAAAGCGGCCCTTTTGACAAAAAATAGTATTTTGTGAATTATATTTTAAGGGAACCTTAAACCACCATGAGTTTGGTGTCATATGAAAGAGAATTAAATGATCTAAATTTTGATACCAATTTCAATGAAATTGGGATTAATTAGCATTGCAAATTTAAGTAAAAACATGATTTTTGTGATTTTTTTCCAAATATTGAATTTTATCAATAATCGTTATTTTACATATATCAAAATTGGAGAAATGCATTTTTTTGTAACTTTCCAGGAATTTACCCATATACAAGGATAATATTCTGTGAAAAGGAAAAGTGTATATGTCTCTTCAATAAAAAGTTATAGCAACCCAAAATTATTGATTCGATTTCCACAAAAACAACATTTTTGCCCACATGTGTATTAACTGTATGCATGTACGTGTATTAGTGTATTGAGGACCTGTTTGGCGTGTTTACATTGAGTTTTAAAGATAACTTTTGAGTAAAACCTCTAATCACCATGGATTTGGTGTCAAAAGATGGATAATTGAAATATCTTCAAGTTGATAACAATTTCATTGAATTATGTAGTGTGTGAAATGTAAATTTTGAGCCAAAAATTGTTTTTTGTAGATATTTTTTCCTCTAATTTTGGCCAGTATTTCGGTATATTAACTGGACAACAGTGATTGAACATTTAGTGGTGCAGAAAGTTCAAGGGATTTGGAGTGCTGACTGCAATTGATAAGTACTTCTTGTTTACTCTGGGATGTTTCAGAAAATGTGGGCATTAGCAGTCCCCCTCCCACCCCGCCCCTTCCAGCCGCTTGACATAATCTTGCCCATGACCTAGACAAGTTAGTGCATCTATCAACATGAATATAATATAGTATCGCCATGTTTGGTTTGATGGTTTATTTTGCCTGACTACTAAGAAAACATGTGTATGCTTGTAAGAAACTAGGGTACCCACATTCGTAAGTCCTCTCTGAGGAATTTTGGAATAATGCCTTGCCAAAGGGCACTAGCGAGTAGTGAATCCACTTCACATGGTGTCGCCTCCTCACTCCTGAACAAACCTCCTGGCATTGTGATTGATCCTATGTTCTATGTCCTGACAAGATATTGGCATTATCCTGGCTGTCCAGAACGCCAGCCAAAAAGGGAGTCGAGGCTGGTACATGGATAGATTCTGTTTAATTATCTACCTTATCTAGACTTGCTATGATGCACACCATGTTATAACGTTAAGAGTAATTAGAAGGATACTCAGAGAATGAAGGGGATGCTGAGAACATTGTTTTTTAAATTTTTATTCAGAAAATCCAATTCTCATTTAAATCAGCCAATGACCTAAATAAAATTTTGAAGAAAATGGAAAGAAGGCCCAGCTTACAGGCCTATCGTGACAATGGGAACGGTGTGGGATTTTTTTTATCCAGGCAAATAATGATGCATTTTTCCTTTGAAAAAAATGTTGGATATATCAAAAATACATGTAGGTTAGAAAAGAGTCCTTTCCCACATCATAAAAGTCTGAGATTTTAATCACCAAGACATGATTATAATGCAAAGAAGTTCTTAATTTTGAAGAAAATGATGGATAAATGCAGCATTATGCATGTATTATGGGGTGAGTTTGAAGAAATCTTGGAATTATTAATTCCTTAGTTTTGGTAACGTACATCCTGGAACATCCTGGAGATGGGTTTAAGAACGTTTCACCAACCCCGCCACCCCAATTTGAAATAGTAATGAGATTTAAAACTACCAAGATGTGTTTAGAATGCAAACTAGTTCTGAATTTAGAAATAAATTAAGGCATAAGACATGAAGACAATGTTTATAATGGAAATGGGTGTGGGATGAATGTTTGAGAATTGAATCACCATGTATGGTAAATAATAAAAATGCATTTATGTAAATAAGAAAATGACATAGTTATTCATACAAACAAATCCCTAGAATTAGAATTTCCTGACCAGATTGAAGAATATTCAAGAAAAAATGGCTCATTAGATTTTAAAGATTTTTCGTTATATGCAAGGATACAATGTTTATCAAACTATTGAGTTGACGTGGTGTCAACCCTCACCCCTCTCTTTCTCTCTCTCTCTCAATCGACATGTGCTTTACTTTTTACAAGGGGCGCTGACAACTGCCAGTGACAAATTTGTCATTTTGGGTAGATAAAAGATACACGTATCCTATAAGGAAAGATCCAGAGACAGATTGGCCGTGGGGAGTTTGGGGAATTTTCCCCACGAGCAGCTCTTTATTTTTGGTTGGATCAAGGTCCAGTCGATTTGTGGTCTGAGGGCCACTTGATATATATGCATCTTACATATTCAGTGGGCAGGTCGCATAACACTTTAAAACCAATGTTCAGTCCCAGTCTGCCCCTGGAAACATCAAATAAGTTTTGTGTCAAAGACATGATGTAGAAAATAAAAAGGCCTGTCTAAATGTTGTAGTCCTGTTGTTATCTGGTTATTCGATCTTTCGACAAAGCTGTAAAAGTTTTAGTTGCTTAAGGACATATAGTGGATAGGAATTTTAAAACAAATAATTAATTTTACCACATTGAAACAGCATCCAAAGATATATTAAATTCATGTTGATAGTGAAGTTGTGCTAGTGTGATCGGAAGACGTCCAAATTTAGAAAGAAAGGCGAGTTAAGGCAATTTCATAATGTCGCTCCTTTCTGCTTAGGCGAATCCAAGGTGAATAATGAAATATATATTAAAACAATTTAGGGTAAAACACTGATGTGCGAACCCTTCCTTTTCAGAACCACAAGAGCCTGAGGACTGTGTGAAATATTCAGAAATGAAAATAGGAAATTCATTCAGAAATGAAAATAGGAAATCATTCCCACGCCCACCCTTCGAGCAATACCCTAAGCCTTAGTTATAAGTCTTCATTAAATTTTTCATTAAAATGTATAAGAGGTTTGGGCGTTCATAAACATTTACCCTCCGAAAATGGACCTTTTTAAATAAGAGTACCTTAGGCCAGAAAATCTATATACACATTGCTTTTTGTACATACATGTATATTTATGAAGCAAATAAATATCAATGCAATAAACTGTATTCTAATGCTTGTAAATTAAGTAATGTTTTCTATATTAACGCAAATAAAAGTATTTATATGTGTTTTCTTCAATAATAAAAAATTAAAAAATGTTTGGCTCAGACTTGATATCCACATGTATTGAAAAGAATTTACAGCACATTAACGCTTCGGCTTTTTATGCATGGTCCTGAAAATTACTTGAGGATTCACAAGACCGCCATGTCAGTTTTATGGGCATCCCAACAATTTTTCTGAGGGTTCAGACCTACATTGTTGGTCTCGTGGCTGTTTATATAATCCCAGCTAAATCACAAGCATGATTTTTTTAAATGATCTGTCTTTGATTATGTTCAAATATTTGTCTTTACCATGACAAG
>CP137670.1:12304975-12504653 GCA_037976565.1 Mesocentrotus franciscanus
TTATGTTATTAGGTGATCTATCAACGACAGATCACCTATTATTCGTCAAAATTTTCTTTCTTTATTTATTTATTTATTTATTATTTATTAGGTGATCTGTCATTGACAGATCACCTGTGCTTTGTCAGAATTTTCTTTCTTTATTATTATATTTATTAGGTGATCTGTCATTGACAGATCACCTATGTTGTCAGAATTTTCTTTCTTTATTATTTATTATCAGGTGATCTGTCATTGACAGATCACCTATTATTCGTCAGAATTTTCTTTCTTTATTATTATTTATTTATTTATTTATTTATTTATTTTATTTCATCCGTACACTTTTTTGTGTAGCGTTTACTCGAAATCGACATGGTCAATTTCCTTCGAATTTTGTCAGTCATCAGGCCCTATAATATCAAGTTCTAGTAACTTTCTCAAGGTCATGGGGTCATCGTGACGTCATCCAGGCGCCATTTTGTAAACATCAGGTCATTATCTTATCTCGATAACGAGTCATCAAAAATCAACCATATTTGGTATACATCAATTTTAGGTCAAAGGTCAACAAAAATGTCGACAAAATCCGCGTGCGCACCTCGACGCGCGCATACGCGCGCATCAAAATTTCAAAATGCTCCAATTCGTCCCAAATTTTGTTTGCACGTTTCAGGCCATTTTAAGCATTTTCAAAATTTGCGCGCGCGCGCATTATACGCGCGTTTTCGCGCGTATTGGCATTTTACAACATCAAATCACCAAATTTTCTGTCATCATATTTGGCACATTTTTCCAAGCATTTTGATACCTTGTTTAACTTTTTCTGACCAGTAATAACGCAATGAGCGTCCGTCAAAGTATAACAGCACCCGCGAACTCTATCTCTATCCACAATACATAGGCAAAAACATGCCTATACAAAACTCATTGTAACTCTTCAGAATGGATGGATACCCCAATTTTTTTCATATTTGGATAGATTATGAGTCGGAGATATGATTTCATGTCTCATTTGACCCTCAATCAACTCATGACGTCATCATATCGGCCTCCGAACTCAAAATTTCAATTTGCATATTATGACGTCAGCATATTTTTGGAAAATTGATTGTATCTCTGTAAATATTGATCGATTTTCTTCCAAATTTTGATATGTTCTAGCTGAGACAATTCTCTACAAATGCAGTCACCACGATTTTCATTTTGACAAAGGCATCATGGCGTATTTTTGCGATTAAAGGAGGCATGTCAATTTTCACATTTTGCGTGTATTCTCTATGGGACATGACTTTTTTCAAACTGGATTCTACATTCCGTCTTTCGCGAGCAATATCTCCGTCGTTTTAGCTTTGTTTTCGCTGAGCTTTGAGTATGTTGTAGCTGAGACAATAAGCTATCACAAGTGTGCCCTTTATTTTTCGATCAGATGCCGGGATCATGCTCATATTTCACTTGCAAAGTGGGATTTGAGAATTCCATTTTCCGTTCACGTGTAATGTCTATGTGGATTATTTTGGTATAGTGGTCATAGCACTTGCCTCCCATTCCGGCGACCCAAGTTCGATTCCTGGTGGGTCATTTTTTTTTTTTGCCGTCGTTTTAAATTTGATTTTATGATCTTCTTCGACTATTATAACATATTATCATATACAATCACAAACAATGTAATAAAATGCCTAATTTTGCGTGTTATATCTATGGGAGAAGAATGTCAATCGTTTGAGTACAACCCTATGGGAAATCTGATTCCTTGTCGTGTATTAAACCTATAGGGTTAATCTCCCAAGTCTGTTGGAATATATCAAATCATCCCATTTTCATGATGTTTAGTCTCCTTCCCAGACGTTTATACTTTCCAGTTATTCAGCCCAGGTATATGCAATCTTTACGTCTCTCCCGGACATAGAATTGTTTACATGTCTATAACTTCTCTCTTTCTCTATAATATAGTAAATATTCAATTCTATTTATGCTGGAAATATTAAAAGCATCGTTCTCCATTGCATCTCTTTCTCTTGCTCTCTCTTGCTCTGTTTCCCTTCCCTCTCTTGATCTGCCCTCTATCCTTCTCTTGCTCTCTCATTGCATCTCTCTCTACTCTTTCACTCTCTCCCTATCTCTGTCTCCCTCTCTTGCTCTGCCTAGCTCCCTCTGTCTCTGCCTCTCATTGTATACTCTCTCACCCTCTCCCTTTCCCGGCCTCTGGTTCTCGTTCTCCCTCCGATATCTATTGTAATTTTCTTTAATTTCCTCTAGCTCTTCATTTTGCCCTTTGTATTCTTATTTCACCCCTACCATGTCCTCTCTCCTTCAAAGTGTATGCATTCTGATTCCTCTTTCTTCCCTCGGTCCAGCTCATGTATTTTTACATGTCAATAACTCGTCTCCCTCTCTCCTTCTCTATATCTATATTTTCATTAAATTTCATTATGATCATGATTTTGATCATAATCTTTCTCAATATTTTGTTCATCAGTTAAGTTATCACTTCAGTTCAGGTCACAGTTCAATCTATCAGTTCATTCATCAGTTCATCAGTTTAGCTCATCAATTCAGTTCATTTCACATCAGTTCAATCTATCAGTTCATCAGTACTTCATTCATCAGTTCATATCTTAATACATCATTTTACATTAACATCATTAAATTGGATCATTGAATTGAAGATTAGCATGATCATAAGAATTGAAGACAGATCACCTAATTCGTCCTGATGACGAATTACTTTTCTAGTTTATTATTTATTATTTATTTATTTTTATTTCATCCGTACACTTTTTTGTGTAAACGTTTACTCGAAATCGACATGTCAATTTCCTTCAATTTCTGTCAGTCATCAGGCCCTATAATATCAAGTTCAAGTAACTTTTCAAGGTCATGGAGTCATCATGACGTCATCCAGGCGCCATTTTGTAAACATCAGGTCATTATCTTATCTCGATAACGAGTCATCAAAAATCAACCATATTTGGTATACATCAATTTTAGGTCAAAGGTCAACAAAAATGTCGACAAAATCGCGCGCACCTCGACGCGCGCGTACGCGCGCATCAAAATTTCAAAATGCTCCAATTCGTCCCAAATTTTGTTTGCACACGTTTCAGGCCATTTTAAGCATTTTCAAAATTTGCGCTATGCGCGCGCGTTTTCGCGCGTATTGGCATTTTGCAACATCGAATCACCAAATTTTTCTGTCATCATATTTGGCACATTTTTCCAAGCATTTTGATACCTTGTTTAACTTTTTCTGACCAGTAATAACGCAATGAGCGTCCGTCAAAGTATAACAGCACCCGCGGACCGCTATCTCTATCCACAATACATAGGCAAAAACATGCCTATACAAAACTCATTGTAACTCTTCAGAATGGATGGATACCCCCAATTTTTTTCATATTTGGATAGATTATGAGTCGGAGATATGATTTCATGTCTCATTTGACCCTCAATTAACTCATGACGTCATCATAATGGCCTCCGAACTCAAAATTTCAATTTGCATATTATGACGTCAGCATATTTTTGGAAAATTGATTGTATCTCTGTAAATATTGATCGATTTTCTTCCAAATTTTGATATGTTCTAGCTGAGACAATTCTCTACAAATGCAGTCACCACGATTTTCATTTTGACAAAGGCATCATGGCGTATTTTTGCGATTAAAGGAGGCATGTCAATTTTTCACATTTTGCGTGTATTCTCTATGGGACATGACTTTTTCCAAAACTGGATTCTACATTCCCGTCTTTCGCGAGCAATATCTCCGTCGTTTTAGTTTTGTTTTGCTGAGCTTTGAGTATGTTGTAGCTGAGACAATAAGCTATCACAAGTGTGCCCTTTATTTTTCGATCAGATGCCGGGATCATGCTCATATTTCACTTGCAAAGTGGGATTTGAGAATTCCATTTTCCGTTCACGTGTAATGTCTATGTGGATTATTTTGGTATAGTGGTCATAGCACTTGCCTCCCATTCCGGCGACCCAAGTTCGATTCCTGGTGGGTCATTTTTTTTTTTTTTTTTGCCGTCGTTTTAAATTTGATTTTATGATCTTCTTCGACTATTATAACATATTATCATATACAATCACAAACAATGTAATAAAATGCCTAATTTTGCGTGTTATATCTATGGGAGAGAATGTCAATCGTTTGAGTACAACCCTATGGGAAATCTGATTCCTTGTCGTGTATTAAACCTATAGGGTTAATCTCCCAAGTCTGTTGGAATATATCAAATCATCCCATTTTCATGATGTTTAGTCTCCTTCCCAGACGTTTATACTTTCCAGTAATTCAGCCTAGGTATATGCAATCTTTACGTCTCTCCCGCGGACATAGAATTGTTTACATGTCTATAACTTCTCTCTTTCTCTATAATATAGTAAATATTCAATTCTATTTATGCTGGAAATATTAAATGCATCGTTCTCCATTGCATCTCTTTCTCTTGCTCTGTCTCTCCTCTCTCTCTGCTCTGTTTCCCTTCCCCTCTCTTGATCTGCCCTCTATCCTTCTCTTGCTCTCTCATTGCATCTCTCTCTCTACTCTTTCACTCTCCCTATCTCTGTCTCCCTCTCTTGCTCTGCCTAGCTCCCTCTGTCTCTGCCTCTCATTGTATACTCTCTCACCCTCTCCCTTTCCCGGCCTCTGGTTCTCGTTCTCCCTCCGATATCTATTGTAATTTTCTTTAATTTCCACTAGCTCTTCATTTTGCCCTTTGTATTCTTATTTCACCCCTACCATGTTTCCTTATACTATCCTCTCTACTTCAAAGTGTATGCATTCTGATTCCTCTTTCTTTCCTCGGTCCAGCTCATGTATTTTTACATGTCAATAACTCGTCTCCCTCTCTCCTTCTCTATATCTATATTTTCATTAAATTTCATTATGATCATGATTTTGATCATAATCATTTCTCAATATTTTGTTCATCAGTTAAGTTATCACTTCAGTTCAGGTCACAGTTCAATCTATCAGTTCATTCATCAGTTCATCAGTTTAGCTCATCAATTCAGTTCATTTCACATCAGTTCAATATATCAGTTCATCAGTACTTCATTCATCAGTTCATATCTTAATACATCATTTTACATTAACATCATTAAATTGGATCATTGAATTGAAGATTAGCATGATCATAAGAATGAAGACAGATCACCTAATTCGTCCTGATGACAATTACTTTTCTAGGGTGATCTGTCAGGACGATCACCTATGATTCGTTTTTCTTTCTTTATTTATTTATTTTTATTTATTTATTTATTTTTATTTCATCCGTACACTTTTTGTGTAAACGTTTACTCGAAATCGACATGTCAATTTCCGAATTTCTGTCAGTCATCAGGCCCTATAATATCAAGTTCAAGTAACTTCTCAAGGTCATGGGGTCATCGTGACGTCATCCAGGCGCCATTTTGTAAACATCAGGTCATTATCTTATCTCGATAACGAGTCATCAAAAATCAACCATATTTGGTATACATCAATTTTAGGTCAAAGGTCAACAAAAATGTCGACAAAATCCGCGCACCTCGACGCGCGCGCGCGCGCATCATTTCAAAATGCTCCAATTCGTCCCAAATTTTGTTTGCACACGTTTCAGGCCATTTTAAGCATTTTCAAAATTTGCGCGCGCGCA
This sequence comes from Mesocentrotus franciscanus, assembly GCA_037976565.1. Classification (NCBI taxonomy): domain Eukaryota; kingdom Metazoa; phylum Echinodermata; class Echinoidea; order Camarodonta; family Strongylocentrotidae; genus Mesocentrotus; species Mesocentrotus franciscanus. Next base: position 12,310,598 of record CP137670.1, read on the forward strand.
CTTATGCGCGCGCGTTTTCGCGCGTATTGGCATTTTGCAACATCGAATCACCAAATTTTTTCTGTCATCATATTTGGCACATTTTTCCAAGCATTTTGATACCTTGTTTAACTTTTTCTTACCAGTAATAACGCAATGAGCGTCCGTCAAAGTATAACAGCACCCGCGGACCGCATATCTCTATCCACAATACATAGGCAAAAACATGCCTATACAAAACTCATTGTAACTCTTCAGAATGGATGGATACCCCAAATTTTTTTCATATTTGGATAGATTATGAGTCGGAGATATGATTTCATGTCTCATTTGACCCTCAATCAACTCATGACGTCATCATATCGGCCTCCGAACTCAAAATTTCAATTTGCATATTATGACGTCAGCATATTTTTGGAAAATTGATTGTATCTCTGTAAATATTGATCGATTTTCTTCCAAATTTTGATATGTTCTAGCTGAGACAATTCTCTACAAATGCAGTCACCACGATTTTCATTTTGACAAAGGCATCATGACGTATTTTTGGGATTAAAGGAGGCATGTCAATTTTTCACATTTTGCGTGTATTCTCTATGGGACATGACTTTTTCCTAAACTGGATTCTACATTCCCGTCTTTCGCGAGCAATATCTCCGTCGTTTTAGCTTTGTTTCGCTGAGCTTCGAGTATGTTGTAGCTGAGACAATAAGCTATCGTAAGTGTGCCCTTTATTTTTCGATCAGATGCCGGGATCAAGCTCATATTTCACTTGCAAAGTGGGATTTGAGAATTCCATTTTCCGTTCACGTGTAATGTCTATGTGGATTATTTTGGTATAGTGGTCATAGCACTTGCCTCCCATTCCGGCGACCCAAGTTCGATTCCTGGTGGGTCATTTTTTTTTTTTTTGCCGTCGTTTTAAATTTGATTTTATGATCTTCTTCGACTATTATAACATATTATCATATACAATCACAAACAATGTAATAAAATGCCTAATTTTGCGTGTTATATCTATGGGAGAAGAATGTCAATCGTTTGAGTACAACCCTATGGGAAATCTGATTCCTTGTCGTGTATTAAACCTATAGGGTTAATCTCCCAAGTCTGTTGGAATATATCAAATCATCCCATTTTCATGATGTTTAGTCTCCTTCCCAGACGTTTATACTTTCCAGTTATTCAGCCCAGGTATATGCAATCTTTACGTCTCTCCCGCGGACATAGAATTGTTTACATGTATAACTTCTCTCTTTCTCTATAATATAGTAAATATTCAATTCTATTTATGCTGGAAATATTAAAGCATCGTTCTCCATTGCATCTCTTTCTCTTGCTCTCTGTTGCTCTGTTTCCCTTCCCTCTCTTGATCTGCCCTCTATCCTTCTCTTGCTCTCTCATTGCATCTCTCTCTCTACTCTTTCACTCTCTCCCTATCTGTCTCCCTCTCTTGCTCTGCCTCCCTCTGTCTCTGCCTCTCATTGTATACTCTCTCACCCTCTCCCTTTCCCGCCTCTGGTTCTCGTTCTCCCTCCGATATCTATTGTAATTTTCTTTAATTTCCTCTAGCTCTTCATTTTGCCCTTTGTATTCTTATTTCACCCCTACCATGTTTCCTTATACTATCCTCTCTCCTTCCAAGTGTATGCATTCTGATTCCTCTTTCTTCCCTCGGTCCAGCTCATGTATTTTTACATGTCAATAACTCGTCTCCTCTCTCCTTCTCTATATCTATATTTTCATTAAATTTCATTATGATCATGATTTTGATCATTCATTTCTCAATATTTTGTTCATCAGTTAAGTTATCACTTCAGTTCAGGTCACAGTTCAATCTATCAGTTCATTCATCAGTTCATCAGTTTAGCTCATCAATTCAGTTCATTTCACATCAGTTCAATCTATCAGTTCATCAGTTCATCAGTACTTCATTCATCAATTCATATCTTAATACATCATTTTACATTAACATCATTAAATTGGATCATTGAATTGAAGATTAGCATGATCATAAATTGAAGACAGATCACCTAATTCGTCCTGATGACGAATTAATTTCTAATTAGGTGGTCTGTCGTCGACAGATCACCTATTGATTTCGTCAGAATTTTCTTTCTTTCTTTATTTTATTTCCTACACTTTTTGTGTAGAGGATAACTCAAGATCGGTTCAGTCAATTTCGTTCAATTTTGGCACAGTCATAGGTCATTGTCATAAGACGTGACAGGAACATTTCAAGGTCATCAGGTCATCGTGACGTCATCCAGGCGCCATTTTGTGAAATCACATTATCAATCATATCTTCATGATGCGTCATCAAGGTAATTCATATTCATATCACATATACTAGGTCAAGGTCAACAGGTCATGTCATCAAGGTCACATAAAGGTCATGACGCGTACGCGCGCGTCAAAATTTCAAATGCTCAAAATCACTTATCTATTAAACGAGAGTACGTTTCAGGCCATTTTAAGCATTTCAAAATTTCCGTCCGTGCGCGTCCGCGCGCGTTTTGCGCGCGCACCGCCATTTTAAACATTCAAATTTTTCGCATGGTTTGTATTCCTGACACTATTTTTGACATTACCAACTATTTCAGTCATTCTCGACCTTAATAATGCAACAGCGTCCGTCAAACTTTAAAATTCGTGCGCGTCAATGGGCAATATAATGTAAAAGTAGGTAAAAACATGCCTATACAAAATCCGCCATAACTCTTCAGAATGGATAAATACCCCCAATTTTTTTCATATTTGGAAGATTATGAAATGTTCATGATTTCATGTCTCATTTGACCAATCAATGTTCTGACGTCATCATATCGGCCTCCGAACTCAAAATTTCAATTTGCATATTATGACGTCATAATTTTGGAAAATTGATTGTATTCTGTAAATATTGATCGATTTTCTTCCAAATTTTGATATGTTCTAGCTGAGACAATTCTCTACAAATGCAGTCACCACGATTTTTCATTTTGACAAAGGCATCATGGCGTATTTTGCGATTAAAGGAGGCATGTCAATTTTTCACATTTTGCGTGTATTCTCTATGGGACATGACTTTTCTCAAAACTGGATTCTACATTCCGTCTTTCGCGAGCAATATCTCCGTCGTTTTAGTTTTGTTTTGCTGAGCTTTGAGTATGTTGTAGCTGAGACAATAAGCTATCACAAGTGTGCCCTTTATTTTTCGATCAGATGCCGGGATCATGCTCATATTTCACTTGCAAAGTGGGATTTGAGAATTCCATTTTCCGTTCACGTGTAATGTCTATGTGGATTATTTTGGTATAGTGGTCATAGCACTTGCCTCCCATTCCGGCGACCCAAGTTCGATTCCTGGTGGGTCATTTTTTTTTTTTTTGCCGTCGTTTTAAATTTGATTTTATGATCTTCTTCGACTATTATAACATATTATCATATACAATCACAAATAATGTAATAAAATGCCCAATTTTGCGTGTTATATCTATGGGAGAAGAATGTCAATCGTTTGAGTACAACCCTATGGGAAATCTGGTGTTAAACCTAATATAGGGTTTATCTCCCAACTCTGCTACAATATCAAATCACCTTGCTAGTCTCCTTCCCAGACGTTTTACTTTTCAGTTATTCAGCCCAAGGTATATGCATGTTTACGTCTCTCGTGGACATAGAATTGTTTACTTGTCTATACTTCTCTCTTTCTCTATATTAAATTCTTTTTATGCTGGATATATTAAATGCATCGTTCTCCATTGCATCTCTCTCTCTGTTCTCCTCCCTCTTGCTCTGTTTCCTTCTCTCTCTTATTTGCCCTCTAGCTCTCCTTCTCTTGCTCTGTCTCTGCATATATATCTCTCTCTACTCTTTTACCCTCTCCCTCTCTCTCTGCCTCCCTCCTCGACCTCTTGCCTTGCCTCCTCTTATTCTCTTGCTCTGTCTCCCTCTGCCTCTGCCCTTCTCTTTTTCTTCTCTCTCACCCTCTGCCTCTCCCGCCTCTGGTTCTCGTTCTCCTTCTATTATGTCTTGTAATGTTCCTTAATTTTCAATAGCTCTGCCCTTTGCCCTTTGGCCTTGGAACTCAAAATAATTTGCATATTATGACGTCAGCATATTTATGGAAAATTGATTGTATCTCTGTAAATATGGATCGATTTTCTTCCAAATTTTGATATGTTGTAGCTAAGACAATTTTCTACAAGATCAGTTATTCAGATTACATAACAGACCACCTAATTCGTCCTCATGACGAATTACATAGTTTATTTTTATTTCATCCGTACACTTTTTTGTGTAGCGTTTACTCGAAATCGACATGGTCAATTTCCTTCAATTTCTGTCAGTCATCAGGCCCTATAATATCAAGTTCTAGTAACTTTCTCAAGGTCATGGGGTCATCGTGACGTCATCCAGGCGCCATTTTGTAAACATCAGGTCATTATCTTATCTCGATAACGAGTCATCAAAAATCAACCATATTTGGTATACATCAATTTTAGGTCAAAGGTCAACAAAAATGTCGACAAAATCGCGTGCGCACCTCGACGCGCGCGTACGCGCGCATCAAAATTTCAAAATGCTCCAATTCGTCCCAAATTTTGTTTGCACACGTTTCAGGCCATTTTAAGCATTTTCAAAATTTGCGCGCGCGCATACGCGCGCGTTTTCGCGCGTATTGGCATTTTGCAACATCAAATCACCAAATTTTTCTATCATATTTGGCACATTTTTCCAAGCATTTTGATACCTTGTTCACTTTTTCTGACCAGTAATAACGCAATGAGCGTCCGTCAAAGTATAACAGCACCCGCGGACCGCATATCTCTATCCACAATACATAGGCAAAAACATGCCTATACAAAACTCATTGTAACTCTTCAGAATGGATGGATACCCCAATTTTTTTCATATTTGGATAGATTATGAGTCGGAGATATGATTTCATGTCTCATTTGACCCTCAATCAACTCATGACGTCATCATATCGGCCTCCGAACTCAAAATTTCAATTTGCATATTATGACGTCAGCATATTTTGGAAAATTGATTGTATCTCTGTAAATATTGATCGATTTTCTTCCAAATTTTGATATGTTCTAGCTGAGACAATTCTCTACAAATGCAGTCACCACGATTTTTCATTTTGACAAAGGCATCATGACGTATTTTTGGGATTAAAGGAGGCATGTCAATTTTTCACATTTTGCGTGTATTCTCTATGGGACATGACTTTTTCCTAAACTGGATTCTACATTCCGTCTTTCGCGAGCAATATCTCCGTCGTTTTAGCTTTGTTTTCGCTGAGCTTTGAGTATGTTGTAGCTGAGACAATAAGCTATCGTAAGTGTGCCCTTTATTTTTCGATCAGATGCCGGGATCATGCTCATATTTCACTTGCAAAGTGGGATTTGAGAATTCCATTTTCCGTTCACGTGTAATGTCTATGTGGATTATTTTGGTATAGTGGTCATAGCACTTGCCTCCCATTCCGGCGACCCAAGTTCGATTCCTGGTGGGTCATTTTTTTTTTTTTTGCCGTCGTTTTAAATTTGATTTTATGATCTTCTTCGACTATTATAACATATTATCATATACAATCACAAACAATGTAATAAAATGCCTAATTTTGCGTGTTATATCTATGGGAGAAGAATGTCAATCGTTTGAGTACAACCCTATGGGAAATCTGATTCCTTGTCGTGTATTAAACCTATAGGGTTAATCTCCCAAGTCTGTTGGAATATATCAAATCATCCCATTTTCATGATGTTTAGTCTCCTTCCCAGACGTTTATACTTTCCAGTAATTCAGCCTAGGTATATGCAATCTTTACGTCTCTCCCGCGGACATAGAATTGTTTACATGTCTATAACTTCTCTCTTTCTCTATAATATAGTAAATATTCAATTCTATTTATGCTGGAAATATTAAAAGCATCGTTCTCCATTGCATCTCTTTCTCTTGCTCTCTGTTGCTCTGTTTCCCTTCCCCTCTCTTGATCTGCCCTCTATCCTTCTCTTGCTCTCTCATTGCATCTCTCTCTCTACTCTTTCCTCTCTCCCTATCTCTGTCTCCCTCTCTTGCTCTGCCTAGCTCCCTCTGTCTCTGCCTCTCATTGTATACTCTCTCACCCTCTCCCTTTCCCGGCCTCTGGTTCTCGTTCTCCCTCCGATATCTATTGTAATTTTCTTTAATTTCCTCTAGCTCTTCATTTTGCCCTTTGTATTCTTATTTCACCCCTACCATGTCCTCTCTCCTTCAAAGTGTATGCATTCTGATTCCTCTTTCTTCCCTCGGTCCAGCTCATGTATTTTTACATGTCAATAACTCGTCTCCCTCTCTCCTTCTCTATATCTATATTTTCATTAAATTTCATTATGATCATGATTTTGATCATAATCATTTCTCAATATTTTGTTCATCAGTTAAGTTATCACTTCAGTTCAGGTCACAGTTCAATCTATCAGTTCATTCATCAGTTCATCAGTTTAGCTCATCAATTCAGTTCATTTCACATCAGTTCAATCTATCAGTTCATCAGTACTTCATTCATCAGTTCATATCTTAATACATCATTTTACATTAACATCATTAAATTGGATCATTGAATTGAAGATTAGCATGATCATAAATTGAAGACAGATCACCTAATTCGTCCTGATGACGAATTACTTTTCTAGTTTGATCTGTCACCTTTGATTTCGTCATTTTCTTTCTTTATTAGGTGATCTGTCATTGACAGATCACCTATTGATTTCGTCAGAATTTTCTTTCTTTATTCTTTATTCTTTATTCTTTATTCTTTATTTATTTTTATTTCATCCGTACACTTTTTTGTGTAAACGTTTACTCGAAATCGACATGGTCAATTTCCTTCAATTTCTGTCAGTCATCAGGCCCTATAATATCAAGTTCTAGTAACTTTCTCAAGGTCATGGGGTCATCGTGACGTCATCCAGGCGCCATTTTGTAAACATCAGGTCATTATCTTATCTCGATAACGAGTCATCAAAAATCAACCATATTTGGTATACATCAATTTTAGGTCAAGGTCAACAAAAATGTCGACAAAATCCGCGTGCGCACCTCGACGCGCGCGTACGCGCGCATCAAAATTTCAAAATGCTCCAATTCGTCCCAAATTTTGTTTGCACGTTTCAGGCCATTTTAAGCATTTTCAAAATTTGCGCGCGCACTTGCGCGCGCGTTTTCGCGCGTTTGGCATTTTGCAACATAGAATCGCCAAATTTTCTCTGCCATCATATTTGGCATATTTTTCCAAGCATTTTGATACCTTGTTCACTTTTTCTGACCAGTAATAACGCAATGAGCGTCCGTCAAAGTATAACAGCACCCGCGGACCGCATATCTCTATCCACAATACATAGGCAAAAACATGCCTATACAAAACTCATTGTAACTCTTCAGAATGGATGGATACCCCCAATTTTTTTCATATTTGGATAGATTATGAGTCGGAGATATGATTTCATGTCTCATTTGACCCTCAATCAACTCATGACGTCATCATATCGGCCTCCGAACTCAAAATTTCAATTTGCATATTATGACGTCAGCATATTTTTGGAAAATTGATTGTATCTCTGTAAATATTGATCGATTTTCTTCCAAATTTTGATATGTTCTAGCTGAGACAATTCTCTACAAATGCAGTCACCACGATTTTTCATTTTGACAAAGGCATCATGGCGTATTTTTGGGATTAAAGGAGGCATGTCAATTTTTCACATTTTGCGTGTATTCTCTATGGGACATGACTTTTTCCTAAACTGGATTCTACATTCCCGTCTTTCGCGAGCAATATCTCCGTCGTTTTAGTTTTGTTTTGCTGAGCTTTGAGTATGTTGTAGCTGAGACAATAAGCTATCACAAGTGTGCCCTTTATTTTTCGATCAGATGCCGGGATCATGCTCATATTTCACTTGCAAAGTGGGATTTGAGAATTCCATTTTCCGTTCACGTGTAATGTCTATGTGGATTATTTTGGTATAGTGGTCATAGCACTTGCCTCCCATTCCGGCGACCCAAGTTCGATTCCTGGTGGGTCATTTTTTTTTTTTTTTTGCCGTCGTTTTAAATTTGATTTTATGATCTTCTTCGACTATTATAACATATTATCATATACAATCACAAACAATGTAATAAAATGCCTAATTTTGCGTGTTATATCTATGGGGAAGAATGTCAATCGTTTGAGTACAACCCTATGGGAAATCTGATTCCTTGTCGTGTATTAAACCTATAGGGTTAATCTCCCAAGTCTGTTGGAATATATCAAATCATCCCATTTTCATGATGTTTAGTCTCCTTCCCAGACGTTTATACTTTCCAGTAATTCAGCCTAGGTATATGCAATCTTTACGTCTCTCCGCGGACATAGAATTGTTTACATGTCTATAACTTCTCTCTTTCTCTATAATATAGTAAATATTCAATTCTATTTATGCTGGAAATATTAAAAGCATCGTTCTCCATTGCATCTCTTTCTCTTGCTCTCTCTCCTCTCTCTCTTGCTCTGTTTCCCTTCTCTCTTGATCTGCCCTCTATCCTTCTCTTGCTCTCTCATTGCATCTCTCTCTCTACTCTTTCACTCTCTCCCTATCTCTGTCTCCCTCTCTTGCTCTGCCTAGCTCCCTCTGTCTCTGCCTCTCATTGTATACTCTCTCACCCTCTCCCTTTCCCGGCCTCTGGTTCTCGTTCTCCCTCCGATATCTATTGTAATTTTCTTTAATTTCCACTAGCTCTTCATTTTGCCCTTTGTATTCTTATTTCACCCCTACCATGTTTCCTTATACTATCCTCTCTACTTCAAAGTGTATGCATTCTGATTCCTCTTTCTTTCCTCGGTCCAGCTCATGTATTTTTACATGTCAATAACTCGTCTCCCTCTCTCCTTCTCTATATCTATATTTTCATTAAATTTCATTATGATCATGATTTTGATCATAATCATTTCTCAATATTTTGTTCATCAGTTAAGTTATCACTTCAGTTCAGGTCACAGTTCAATCTATCAGTTCATTCATCAGTTCATCAGTTTAGCTCATCAATTCAGTTCATTTCACATCAGTTCAATATATCAGTTCATCAGTACTTCATTCATCAGTTCATATCTTAATACATCATTTTACATTAACATCATTAAATTGGATCATTGAATTGAAGATTAGCATGATCATAAGAATTGAAGACAGATCACCTAATTCGTCCTGATGACGAATTACTTTTCTAGTTATTATTTATTTATTTATTTATTTATTTATTTTTATTTCATCCGTACACTTTTTTGTGTAAACGTTTACTCGAAATCGACATGGTCATTTTCCTTCGAATTTCTGTCAGTCATCAGGCCCTATAATATCAAGTTCTAGTAACTTTCTCAAGGTCATGGGGTCATCGTGACGTCATCCAGGCGCCATTTTGTAAACATCAGGTCATTATCTTATCTCGATAACGAGTCATCAAAAATCAACCATATTTGGTATACATCAATTTTAGGTCAAAGGTCAACAAAAATGTCGACAAAATCCGCGTGCGCACCTCGACGCGCGTACGCGCGCATCAAAATTTCAAAATGCTCCAATTCGTCCCAAATTTTGTTTGCACGTTTCAGGCCATTTTAAGCATTTTCAAAATTTGCGCGCGCACTTATGCGCGCGTTTTCGCGCGTATTGGCATTTTGCAACATCAAATCACCAAATTTTTCTGTCATCATATTTGGCACATTTTTCCAAGCATTTTGATACCTTGTTTAACTTTTTCTGACCAGTAATAACGCAATGAGCGTCCGTCAAAGTATAACAGCACCCGCGGACCGCTATCTCTATCCACAATACATAGGCAAAAACATGCCTATACAAAACTCATTGTAACTCTTCAGAATGGATGGATACCCCAATTTTTTTCATATTTGGATAGATTATGAGTCGGAGATATGATTTCATGTCTCATTTGACCCTCAATTAACTCATGACGTCATCATAATGGCCTCCGAACTCAAAATTTCAATTTGCATATTATGACGTCAGCATATTTTTGGAAAATTGATTGTATCTCTGTAAATATTGATCGATTTTCTTCCAAATTTTGATATGTTCTAGCTGAGACAATTCTCTACAAATGCAGTCACCACGATTTTCATTTTGACAAAGGCATCATGGCGTATTTTTGCGATTAAAGGAGGCATGTCAATTTTTCACATTTTGCGTGTATTCTCTATGGGACATGACTTTTTCAAAACTGGATTCTACATTCCCGTCTTTCGCGAGCAATATCTCCGTCGTTTTAGCTTTGTTTTCGCTGAGCTTCGAGTATGTTGTAGCTGAGACAATAAGCTATCACAAGTGTGCCCTTTATTTTTCGATCAGATGCCGGGATCATGCTCATATTTCACTTGCAAAGTGGGATTTGAGAATTCCATTTTCCGTTCACGTGTAATGTCTATGTGGATTATTTTGGTATAGTGGTCATAGCACTTGCCTCCCATTCCGGCGACCCAAGTTCGATTCCTGGTGGGTCATTTTTTTTTTTTTGCCGTCGTTTTAAATTTGATTTTATGATCTTCTTCGACTATTATAACATATTATCATATACAATCACAAACAATGTAATAAAATGCCTAATTTTGCGTGTTATATCTATGGGAGAAGAATGTCAATCGTTTGAGTACAACCCTATGGGAAATCTGATTCCTTGTCGTGTATTAAACCTATAGGGTTAATCTCCCAAGTCTGTTGGAATATATCAAATCATCCCATTTTCATGATGTTTAGTCTCCTTCCCAGACGTTTATACTTTCCAGTAATTCAGCCCAGGTATATGCAATCTTTACGTCTCTCCCGCGGACATAGAATTGTTTACATGTCTATAACTTCTCTCTTTCTCTATAATATAGTAAATATTCAATTCTATTTATGCTGGAAATATTAAAAGCATCGTTCTCCATTGCATCTCTTTCTCTTGCTCTCTCTTGCTCTGTTTCCCTTCCCCTCTCTTGATCTGCCCTCTATCCTTCTCTTGCTCTCTCATTGCATCTCTCTCTCTACTCTTTCACTCTCTCCCTATCTCTGTCTCCCTCTCTTGCTCTGCCTAGCTCCCTCTGTCTCTGCCTCTCATTGTATACTCTCTCACCCTCTCCCTTTCCCGGCCTCTGGTTCTCGTTCTCCCTCCGATATCTATTGTAATTTTCTTTAATTTCCTCTAGCTCTTCATTTTGCCCTTTGTATTCTTATTTCACCCCTACCATGTCCTCTCTCCTTCAAAGTGTATGCATTCTGATTCCTCTTTCTTCCCTCGGTCCAGCTCATGTATTTTTACATGTCAATAACTCGTCTCCCTCTCTCCTTCTCTATATCTATATTTTCATTAAATTTCATTATGATCATGATTTTGATCATAATCATTTCTCAATATTTTGTTCATCAGTTAAGTTATCACTTCAGTTCAGGTCACAGTTCAATCTATCAGTTCATTCATCAGTTCATCAGTTTAGCTCATCAATTCAGTTCATTTCACATCAGTTCAATCTATCAGTTCATCAGTACTTCATTCATCAGTTCATATCTTAATACATCATTTTACATTAACATCATTAAATTGGATCATTGAATTGAAGATTAGCATGATCATAAGAATTGAAGACAGATCACCTAATTCGTCCTGATGACGAATTACTTTTCTAGTTAGGTGATCTGTCATTGACAGATCACCTATTGATTTCGTCAGAATTTTCTTTCTTTATTAGGTGATCTGTCAACGACAGATCACCTATTGATTTCGTCAGAATTTTCTTTCTTTATTAGGTGATCTGTCATTGACAGATCACCTATTGATTTCGTCAGAATTTTCTTTCTTTATTATTATTAGGTGATCTGTCATTGACAGATCACCTATTGATTTTGTCAGAATTTTCTTTCTTTATTATTATTTATTATTTATTTATTTATTTATTTTTATTTCATCCGTACACTTTTTTGTGTAAACGTTTACTCGAAATCGACATGGTCAATTTCCTTCAATTTCTGTCAGTCATCAGGCCCTATAATATCAAGTTCAAGTAACTTTTTCAAGGTCATGGGGTCATCATGACGTCATCCAGGCGCCATTTTGTAAACATCAGGTCATTATCTTATCTCGATAACGAGTCATCAAAAATCAACCATATTTGGTATACATCAATTTTAGGTCAAAGGTCAACAAAAATGTCGACAAAATCCGCGCGCGACGCGCGCGTACGCGCGCATCAAAATTTCAAAATGCTCCAATTCGTCCCAAATTTTGTTTGCACACGTTTCAGGCCATTTTAAGCATTTTCAAAATTTGCGCGCGCACTTATGCGCGCGCGTTTTCGCGCGTATTGGCATTTTGCAACATCGAATCGCCAAATTTTTCTGTCATCATATTTGGCACATTTTTCCAAGCATTTTGATACCTTGTTCACTTTTTCTGACCAGTAATAACGCAATGAGCGTCCGTCAAAGTATAACAGCACCCGCGGACCGCATATCTCTATCCACAATACATAGGCAAAAACATGCCTATACAAAACTCATTGTAACTCTTCAGAATGGATGGATACCCCAATTTTTTTCATATTTGGATAGATTATGAGTCGGAGATATGATTTCATGTCTCATTTGACCCTCAATTAACTCATGACGTCATCATAATGGCCTCCGAACTCAAAATTTCAATTTGCATATTATGACGTCAGCATATTTTTGGAAAATTGATTGTATCTCTGTAAATATTGATCGATTTTCTTCCAAATTTTGATATGTTCTAGCTGAGACAATTCTCTACAAATGCAGTCACCACGATTTTTCATTTTGACAAAGGCATCATGGCGTATTTTTGCGATTAAAGGAGGCATGTCAATTTTTCACATTTTGCGTGTATTCTCTATGGGACATGACTTTTTCCAAAACTGGATTCTACATTCCGTCTTTCGCGAGCAATATCTCCGTCGTTTTAGTTTTGTTTTCGCTGAGCTTTGAGTATGTTGTAGCTGAGACAATAAGCTATCACAAGTGTGCCCTTTATTTTTCGATCAGATGCCGGGATCATGCTCATATTTCACTTGCAAAGTGGGATTTGAGAATTCCATTTTCCGTTCACGTGTAATGTCTATGTGGATTATTTTGGTATAGTGGTCATAGCACTTGCCTCCCATTCCGGCGACCCAAGTTCGATTCCTGGTGGGTCATTTTTTTTTTTTTGCCGTCGTTTTAAATTTGATTTTATGATCTTCTTCGACTATTATAACATATTATCATATACAATCACAAACAATGTAATAAAATGCCTAATTTTGCGTGTTATATCTATGGGAGAAGAATGTCAATCGTTTGAGTACAACCCTATGGGAAATCTGATTCCTTGTCGTGTATTAAACCTATAGGGTTAATCTCCCAAGTCTGTTGGAATATATCAAATCATCCCATTTTCATGATGTTTAGTCTCCTTCCCAGACGTTTATACTTTCCAGTTATTCAGCCCAGGTATATGCAATCTTTACGTCTCTCCCGCGGACATAGAATTGTTTACATGTCTATAACTTCTCTCTTTCTCTATAATATAGTAAATATTCAATTCTATTTATGCTGGAAATATTAAAAGCATCGTTCTCCATTGCATCTCTTTCTCTTGCTCTCTCTTGCTCTGTTTCCCTTCCCCTCTCTTGATCTGCCCTCTATCCTTCTCTTGCTCTCTCATTGCATCTCTCTCTCTACTCTTTCTCTCTCTCCCTATCTCTGTCTCCCTCTCTTGCTCTGCCTAGCTCCCTCTGTCTCTGCCTCTCATTGTATACTCTCTCACCCTCTCCCTTTCCCGGCCTCTGGTTCTCGTTCTCCCTCCGATATCTATTGTAATTTTCTTTAATTTCCTCTAGCTCTTCATTTTGCCCTTTGTATTCTTATTTCACCCCTACCATGTTTCCTTATACTATCCTCTCTCCTTCAAAGTGTATGCATTCTGATTCCTCTTTCTTCCCTCGGTCCAGCTCATGTATTTTTACATGTCAATAACTCGTCTCCCTCTCTCCTTCTCTATATCTATATTTTCATTAAATTTCATTATGATCATGATTTTGATCATAATCATTTCTCAATATTTTGTTCATCAGTTAAGTTATCACTTCAGTTCAGGTCACAGTTCAATCTATCAGTTCATTCATCAGTTCATCAGTTTAGCTCATCAATTCAGTTCATTTCACATCAGTTCAATCTATCAGTTCATCAGTACTTCATTCATCAGTTCATATCTTAATACATCATTTTACATTAACATCATTAAATTGGATCATTGAATTGAAGATTAGCATGATCATAAGAATTGAAGACAGATCACCTAATTCGTCCTGATGACGAATTACTTTTCTAGTTATTATTTATTTATTTATTTATTTATTTATTTATTTTTATTTCATCCGTACACTTTTTGTGTAGCGTTTACTCGAAATCGACATGGTCAATTTCCTTCAATTTCTGTCAGTCATCAGGCCCTATAATATCAAGTTCTAGTAACTTTCTCAAGGTCATGGGGTCATCGTGACGTCATCCAGGCGCCATTTTGTAAACATCAGGTCATTATCTTATCTCGATAACGAGTCATCAAAAATCAACCATATTTGGTATACATCAATTTTAGGTCAAAGGTCAACAAAAATGTCGACAAAATCCGCGTGCGCACCTCGACGCGCGCATACGCGCGCATCAAAATTTCAAAATGCTCCAATTCGTCCCAAATTTTGTTTGCACACGTTTCAGGCCATTTTAAGCATTTTCAAAATTTGCGCGCGCGCTTATGCGCGCGCGTTTTCGCGCGTATTGGCATTTTACAACATCAAATCACCAAATTTTTCTGTCATCATATTTGGCACATTTTTCCAAGCATTTTGATACCTTGTTTAACTTTTTCTGACCAGTAATAACGCAATGAGCGTCCGTCAAAGTATAACAGCACCCGCGGACGCGCTATCTCTATCCACAATACATAGGCAAAAACATGCCTATACAAAACTCATTGTAACTCTTCAGAATGGATGGATACCCCAATTTTTTTCATATTTGGATAGATTATGAGTCGGAGATATGATTTCATGTCTCATTTGACCCTCAATTAACTCATGACGTCATCATAATGGCCTCCGAACTCAAAATTTCAATTTGCATATTATGACGTCAGCATATTTTTGGAAAATTGATTGTATCTCTGTAAATATTGATCGATTTTCTTCCAAATTTTGATATGTTCTAGCTGAGACAATTCTCTACAAATGCAGTCACCACGATTTTCATTTTGACAAAGGCATCATGGCGTATTTTTGGATTAAAGGAGGCATGTC
Organism: Mesocentrotus franciscanus; assembly: GCA_037976565.1. Classification (NCBI taxonomy): domain Eukaryota; kingdom Metazoa; phylum Echinodermata; class Echinoidea; order Camarodonta; family Strongylocentrotidae; genus Mesocentrotus; species Mesocentrotus franciscanus. The sequence continues at coordinate 12,325,929 of CP137670.1, forward strand.
AATTTTTCACATTTTGCGTGTATTCTCTATGGGACATGACTTTTTCCTAAACTGGATTCTACATTCCCGTCTTTCGCGAGCAATATCTCCGTCGTTTTAGCTTTGTTTTCGCTGAGCTTTGAGTATGTTGTAGCTGAGACAATAAGCTATCACAAGTGTGCCCTTTATTTTTCGATCAGATGCCGGGATCATGCTCATATTTCACTTGCAAAGTGGGATTTGAGAATTCCATTTTCCGTTCACGTGTAATGTCTATGTGGATTATTTTGGTATAGTGGTCATAGCACTTGCCTCCCATTCCGGCGACCCAAGTTCGATTCCTGGTGGGTCATTTTTTTTTTTTTTGCCGTCGTTTTAAATTTGATTTTATGATCTTCTTCGACTATTATAACATATTATCATATACAATCACAAACAATGTAATAAAATGCCTAATTTTGCGTGTTATATCTATGGGAGAAGAATGTCAATCGTTTGAGTACAACCCTATGGGAAATCTGATTCCTTGTCGTGTATTAAACCTATAGGGTTAATCTCCCAAGTCTGTTGGAATATATCAAATCATCCCATTTTCATGATGTTTAGTCTCCTTCCCAGACGTTTATACTTTCCAGTTATTCAGCCCAGGTATATGCAATGTTTACGTCTCTCCCGCGGACATAGAATTGTTTACATGTCTATAACTTCTCTCTTTCTCTATAATATAGTAAATATTCAATTCTATTTATGCTGGAAATATTAAATGCATCGTTCTCCATTGCATCTCTTTCTCTTGCTCTCTCTTGCTCTGTTTCCCTTCCCCTCTCTTGATCTGCCCTCTATCCTTCTCTTGCTCTCTCATTGCATCTCTCTCTCTACTCTTTCACTCTCTCCCTATCTCTGTCTCCCTCTCTTGCTCTGCCTAGCTCCCTCTGTCTCTGCCTCTCATTGTATACTCTCTCACCCTCTCCCTTTCCCGGCCTCTGGTTCTCGTTCTCCCTCCGATATCTATTGTAATTTTCTTTAATTTCCTCTAGCTCTTCATTTTGCCCTTTGTATTCTTATTTCACCCCTACCATGTCCTCTCTCCTTCAAAGTGTATGCATTCTGATTCCTCTTTCTTCCCTCGGTCCAGCTCATGTATTTTTACATGTCAATAACTCGTCTCCCTCTCTCCTTCTCTATATCTATATTTTCATTAAATTTCATTATGATCATGATTTTGATCATAATCATTTCTCAATATTTTGTTCATCAGTTAAGTTATCACTTCAGTTCAGGTCACAGTTCAATCTATCAGTTCATTCATCAGTTCATCAGTTTAGCTCATCAATTCAGTTCATTTCACATCAGTTCAATCTATCAGTTCATCAGTACTTCATTCATCAGTTCATATCTTAATACATCATTTTACATTAACATCATTAAATTGGATCATTGAATTGAAGATTAGCATGATCATAAGAATTGAAGACAGATCACCTAATTCGTCCTGATGACGAATTACTTTTCTAGTTTATTTTTATTTCTTCCGTACACTTTTTTGTGTAAACGTTTACTCGAAATCGACATGGTCAATTTCCTTCGAATTTCTGTCAGTCATCAGGCCCTATAATGTCAATTTCAAGTAACCTTCTCAAGGTCACGAGGTCATCGTGACGTCATCCAGGCGCCATTTTGTGAAATCACATTATCAATCATATCTTCATGATGCGTCATCAAAGGTCATTCATATTCATATCACATATACTTCAAATCAAAGGTCAACAGGTCATGTCATCAAAGGTCACATAAAAGGTCATGACGCGCGCATATGCGCGCGTCAAAATTAAAATGCTCAAAATCACTTTTTATTCAAATGAGAGTACGTTTGAGGCCATTTTAAGCATTTTTCAAAAAAACGCGCACGCGCGAATGCGCGCGCGTTTTCGCGCGTATTGGCATTTTGCAACATCAAATCACTGAATTTTTTCTAGCATCATATTTGGCACATTTTTCCAAGCATTTTGATACCTTGTTCACTTTTTCTGACCAGTAATAACGCAATGAGCGTCCGTCAAAGTATAACAGCACCCGCGGACCGCGCTATCTCTATCCACAATACATAGGCAAAAACATGCCTATACAAAACTCATTGTAACTCTTCAGAATGGATGGATACCCCCAATTTTTTTCATATTTGGATAGATTATGAGTCGGAGATATGATTTCATGTCTCATTTGACCCTCAATTAACTCATGACGTCATCATAATGGCCTCCGAACTCAAAATTTCAATTTGCATATTATGACGTCAGCATATTTTTGGAAAATTGATTGTATCTCTGTAAATATTGATCGATTTTCTTCCAAATTTTGATATGTTCTAGCTGAGACAATTCTCTACAAATGCAGTCATCACGATTTTTCATTTTGACAAAGGCATCATGGCGTATTTTTGGATTAAAGGAGGCATGTCAATTTTTCACATTTTGCGTGTATTCTCTATGGGACATGACTTTTTTCCAAAACTGGATTCTACATTCCCGTCTTTCGCGAGCAATATCTCCGTCGTTTTAGTTTTGTTTTTGCTGAGCTTTGAGTATGTTGTAGCTGAGACAATAAGCTATCACAAGTGTGCCCTTTATTTTTCGATCAGATGCCGGGATCATGCTCATATTTCACTTGCAAAGTGGGATTTGAGAATTCCATTTTCCGTTCACGTGTAATGTCTATGTGGATTATTTTGGTATAGTGGTCATAGCACTTGCCTCCCATTCCGGCGACCCAAGTTCGATTCCTGGTGGGTCATTTTTTTTTTTTTTTTTGCCGTCGTTTTAAATTTGATTTTATGATCTTCTTCGACTATTATAACATATTATCATATACAATCACAAACAATGTAATAAAATGCCTAATTTTGCGTGTTATATCTATGGGGAAGAATGTCAATCGTTTGAGTACAACCCTATGGGAAATCTGATTCCTTGTCGTGTATTAAACCTATAGGGTTAATCTCCCAAGTCTGTTGGAATATATCAAATCATCCCATTTTCATGATGTTTAGTCTCCTTCCCAGACGTTTATACTTTCCAGTAATTCAGCCTAGGTATATGCAATCTTTACGTCTCTCCCGCGGACATAGAATTGTTTACATGTCTATAACTTCTCTCTTTCTCTATAATATAGTAAATATTCAATTCTATTTATGCTGGAAATATTAAAAGCATCGTTCTCCATTGCATCTCTTTCTCTTGCTCTGTCTCTCCTCTCTCTCTTGCTCTGTTTCCCTTCCCCTCTCTTGATCTGCCCTCTATCCTTCTCTTGCTCTCTCATTGCATCTCTCTCTCTACTCTTTCACTCTCTCCCTATCTCAGTCTCCCTCTCTTGCTCTGCCTAGCTCCCTCTGTCTCTGCCTCTCATTGTATACTCTCTCACCCTCTCCCTTTCCCGGCCTCTGGTTCTCGTTCTCCCTCCGATATCTATTGTAATTTTCTTTAATTTTCACTAGCTCTTCATTTTGCCCTTTGTATTCTTATTTCACCCCTACCATGTTTCCTTATACTATCCTCTCTACTTCAAAGTGTATGCATTCTGATTCCTCTTTCTTTCCTCGGTCCAGCTCATGTATTTTTACATGTCAATAACTCGTCTCCCTCTCTCCTTCTCTATATCTATATTTTCATTAAATTTCATTATGATCATGATTTTGATCATAATCATTTCTCAATATTTTGTTCATCAGTTAAGTTATCACTTCAGTTCAGGTCACAGTTCAATCTATCAGTTCATTCATCAGTTCATCAGTTTAGCTCATCAATTCAGTTCATTTCACATCAGTTCAATATATCAGTTCATCAGTACTTCATTCATCAGTTCATATCTTAATACATCATTTTACATTAACATCATTAAATTGGATCATTGAATTGAAGATTAGCATGATCATAAGAATTGAAGACAGATCACCTAATTCGTCCTGATGACGAATTACTTTTCTAGTTATTATTATTGTTATTATTTTTACTATCATTATTAGTCTCATTGTTAATAATATAGAATATTTAGGAGCGCTAAAACAATTAGTACTATAGCTCTTACAATTACAAATATAAGAAAAGAGGATAAAAATGTACAGTCTCACAGAAAGTAGATCACATAGATCATAGGGGGAAAAGGTAGGTTTTGAGGGATCTTTTGAAGGTGGCAAGACAGGTAATGTCCTTTATGGAAAGGGGGATGTTGTTCCAAGTCTTTGATGCGGCTACTGCAAAACGTTTGTCAGCTGCTGAGAGTCAAGATTTGGGAATGATAAGTTTACATGTGTCGGTTAATGAGCAAAGATTACGAGATGGTGTATATATTTGGAGGGTGTCATTAAGATATTCAGGTGCCAAATGATTATGTATTTTGAAAGCATACAAACAGACTTAAACAAAACACGTTGGTGTAGAGGGAACCAGTGGAGTTCCTTAAAGAAGGATGGAAAAGGTTGAAAATGTTGTCAGATTTTGATAAATTTTGCATGTATATAAAGAGAGTCTTATAAATGAAATAAAGTAAGTATGAAAGCCAAACATTGTCATCCAGCCAAGAAATCTTTGTTTGAAGTGACTAATTTGCAACTCTAAATTTTGTCCGCTGTGCAACTCTGTTTTTACATCCGGGACTTGAGTGACCTAAGAGGGAAGACCCGCCGCTAATAAGCCAGTTGATAGTTGCAGTCTAAGCATGAGCAGATAAAGATTGATTGATTGATTTTTATTTGACAAGCTTCCAACATACAACAATATACAAGAATAACAGATCAGAATTAAGTCAGCTTGAACAGGATAACGCACGAAAGCTCGAGAGCTTATTTCCAGTGGGGTCCCCGACATACATGTACACAATTAATAAGTTAAAATAGTAATATTTACAGACAAATAAGAAAGAAAGAAAAAATATTAAATATAATAATGATGATAATAATAACAACTTAAAACTGATGATAGAAATGATAATAAGTATAAGAAGAAAAAGAAGAAGGAGAAGAAGAAAAAGAGGAGGAAGATGAGGAGGACGAAGGAGAGGAAAATAATGCTGAATATGTTGAATTTCTATAACGTACAAAAACACACGTCTATACAAAATTAAAAAGTATGAACCGGCAGAAGAAAAAAAACACATACAATCTGTATTCAGGCTATTTCAATCATATAACATGTCATTCGCTTCTCTCTTCTGAATCTCGAGTGTTAGGTATTCCTTTAGTTTCCTCTTAAAATGAGCAAAGTTTTTCTATTTCCTTTATATCATTAGGAAGGGAATTCCAATGTTTTATGGCATTGTAATAAAACGAATTTTCAATACTACCTACTCTTTCTGGTAAGTTAAAGTTGAATCTGCTATTTCTTGTATTATAATCATGTAAGTCAGTGACAAGATCGAAATTGGATCGAATATAATGATTCGACCTAGTATGATATATTTTATGCACGTGATGCAATACAATACAATACAATTTGGTAATTGCAGACCAAATTGTAAAATACATGAAGACAAAATACTGGATATATGCTCATGAAAGTTATGTAATTATTATTCATTTATGCACAAACAGTGCACTCCGTGATACACAAGTGGAAGTATTCTTAGAAAAGGGGAAACAAAGGAAAAGCACAATATCTAACTGCGGCGAGCGCACCGAATAATATTATGATGGGATCGTGTCTTCCCTCTTACGTCACAGCCCCTAGCCCGAAAACGATCGCCTTCACATTCTCGCTTCGAGTCGCTCGTGAAGGCGTGTTTAAATGATTGTTTTTTTTTCGTCTGTGGTGTTTTCAAATCATTAATTGAATAGAATCTTGTTTATGAAGTGTTAAACTGGCATATTTTTCTAAATTTATTGAATTTCATTGATTGTAATGTTTTTTCTGCTCCACCCTCCTTAATTAAGGGTGAAGTATGAGTTCTAGACCCAAGACCAAAGCTGAATATAGCGGCACGATTCTGGAATAGTTTCAAGTTTACTTCTATCTCTATCACACAAATTATTATGAATACTATTGCAGTAATCCAACGTACAAAGAATTAGAGCTCGGAAATTATCTTACTACATGTATTATCATTAATATTATAAGGAGTAGTAGTAGTAGTACTATCATGTTTAGTATTGTTATTTTTTTTAATACTATCATCACCGTCATCATTATCATCATGATCTCATCATTAGCTTCCTCTCTCTCTCTCTGACAGGAGTTTACACAGGGGCTTTGTGTCGACCAACCATAGTCTGCCCATCTATATTACACAAAGACGGAACTAGGGTCACCATAATTAAAGGCGTTGCGAAAAGAGGGGCACTTCAAAGTGCCCCTAAAACGAGTATGATTGGTACGGAGAGGGCTGTACGCATTGATGATTGCTATTCGGATGGTACGAATTGACTTTAGCATTTATCCAGTGTGATTACAAGCTTCTCTCCCCTTTTTTTTTCTCTCTCTATCTGTCTGTCTCTCTGCCTCTCTCTCTATCTGTCTCTCTGTCTCTCTTTCCCTCTCTATCCCCTCCTCCCTCCCTCTAAATCTGTACTTCCCGCACTTCACCCTCAGTTTATTATCAAGTATTTATATAATTTACACAATGTTCCAAATACGTTAATAAAAAAGTCTATTACAAATGTTAAGTCATGAACAATAATATAACTTAAAAAAACAATTAAAAAAATAATCTTAACCTCAATATGCATTTGAAATAATCAAACGGTAATACGCTCTTTTGGCATAATATACTGGATAACATGTAGTACGCTGTACCACGATTACTTCCCGCATTGGCACGCAAGAGTATGTGTCTATGCGCAAACTATGCGCAAACCAAAATGCGGGCAAGTGTCAACGGGGCATATAGAGTGTACCGTCGGTGCATGAATGAATCATTACAAAACTTTCATCGGCACGAATCATGCCAGAGATCATTCTAAAATACACATAGTCGGTTCTCCAATAAATTATTTCCCTAATTAAGCATTCATTAGATCAGGGCATATCTATATTTCATATATACAGAGTGAGTCAGAAAAAATGTCCCACTCTTTAAACGTTGTATTGTTTGAAGTATGAATTGCATATATATATATATATATGATAATAGGTTGTGTGTGTGTGTGGGGGGTCGACTAGTCTATTGAAGTGATCTATTTTTGTATTGGCTCAGAGTCATATATAGGAAAACAAGGTGAAAAGGTCTTCTCTTTAAAGAATGCGATTGGACTTGATTGCTTTTGTCATGTGACTAGTTGTTATCTGTGCGTCAGTTCGAAGTTCACTCATCCTTTTTTAAATTTATTCTTTTGTATAATGTTACCTGGTCCATTATTGTTTTTTAGAGAGTAGTGGAAGAAAGGACATTACTCGAGCTCTATGCCGATAAAACTGTGCTTACCCTCAGAGGCCCTAGATCGAACATTCTGCAAAAGATGACTTCCACAAAAGTTGCTCTTATTTCGACGGCATTTGCAGCCGGCAGAGATGGTTTGATAGAAATCATTACGATTGGGGATATTTTTCATAAGAGGTATGCTGAGCACTTTACATATATTGCAAATGACACCGATGTTGTCATCCATGCTGTAGTGTCTTCGATTGACGAGAAATCTAAAGAATCAGCAAAGACTGTTATAAACCATAATGATTGTAATGTTGACACAAAAGACGCTATCGAATTTTCAACACACATTGGAAGAGTAAGAGTATCAGTCTACAAACATAGGTCTAGTGGTGATTACGATGATGCTAGACCCGACGCCTCCATGGAAGGCAAATCCAACCGTAATTACATAGTCAGACAAATATCATCTGGTGAGTTAGTTGTTAAACGGGCAAAGAAAGGACGCGTTTGGACGGTGAAAAAGTTTAAAAGTTAGAGGTAAGTTTATATGTCAACAATTATCTCACTTTCAAAATTCATTTCAGTTATAAAAAGAACATCATTAAAAGTTATAAGACTATTTCGTAGCCAATACATTTGAGGTATAGTTGCAATTTTTTACTATATGCTTTTTGTAAGATGACTTTAAACAAAATTAATTATGAGGAACATCATGCATATGACTAAAAGTATTAACTTACATTTATTAAGTCGAAATAAACGGTGTTTTTTGTGTCGTTTAGAATGTGTAGAGTCTTCCTGCTTCCGCATTTTCTTTCATAATTGTGTTACGTAGTTTTGTGGAAAATGATGTCGATTACGTTTCAGTAAAACCTTGAAACAAGCACAGCCCGTGGAATAAGAAGAGTAAGTCTTGTAAGTCTATTTTGTCGGACATCACCCAAATAAAATTTCAGCCTGATTAGTCAGGGTGACATTTGTTCCCACAAATATGACTACCAAAGTATCCAATGTTGATAATACCTTCGACGTTGCTTCGAAATAACTCAAATCATCTTTGTAGTAGGTCTATACATATATATTATGGATTTAATGGGATCGTCTGCTTCTTATGCATTTTTTGTTTCGTCAGAAATGATGGTGGCTGCTAGCTTGGGACTTCGCCTATATCTTGGTCTTGTATACATCTAATCACCTTTGCACCAACATCGTTTGGGATGCCATATATGCCGAAAGAGGAAAGTTATTTCCCCATCTTACCAATGTTAAAAGTTACTTTCTAAAAAGTGTACAATTATGTATACGAAGCATATACTCTAGAATTTTTGCTTATTGACAATTTCTACGTATATGATATATATACATATATATATATATATATATAAATATATAAATATATATTACCCGTCTTGCTTGAATAAAAGATTGCTTTTCACTTTTAAACGAAAGTTTTATCATATCAATTTATGTAAATACATACTGTAGGATTATAAATAATAATAATAATATTGGATATTTATATAGAGCACATATCCACCATTTATGGTGCTAAAGGCGCTCGAATTAGGCAATAATTTTGAATAAAACGTGAAAGAAACATTATAACATATCTTAGAATAAACGAATACACATCGCAATAAAGGATTAATATTTAATCTTTATGCTCATTAAATAAATGTTTTAATCAGGGGATAAGCGATATTTCACTGCTAAATGATATCAATAAATAGGTTCTAGGACAATTACCCCCTAGACAATATACCTCGGCCAATTACCCCCTATGGAAATCCCCCCCCCCCCGTGGACAATTAGTCCCGGTAATTTACCCCCAAGGTCAATTATCCCCGGAGATCAATTACCCTCTGGAAAATTACGATCTAGGACAATCACCCCCTGTGTGTGTATGGGGGGTTGCACATGATATCTTGTCTTTTGGCAATTGCCCTTGGGAATTATTTTCCGAAGGGGTTGATTGTCCTTAGGGGTAGTTGTCCTGATACGCAATAATTATAATAGTGATAACAATTGTACAGCATGTAAGTTGAAATATGGTGTTCTTCTTTGATTAGTCTTTACTTCAACTGCTCTACGAGAATTAAATTGATAGAAAACAAAAATCATTCCCAAATTTCATCGACAGTGATCTGTTTGATGCCATAGTGTATTGTAACAAACATATAGTTAAAAATCATAAACAACATCTAGTTTTTTGAATTCCGCATTGCTTAAGTTTATGTTGTAAAGGTCAATTATCTCTTCACCTATATTCAAGCAATTATGTGTTTCTTTATCGATAAGAATTTCCAGTGACATTCCACACTAATATATAATAAGCTAGTTTTAATAAAAAGCAGAATTTTGTTTCTGGGGGCTATTGTCTTCGGGAGGGGGTTGATTGTCCAAGGGGTAATTTTCAGGGGCGGGTAGTTGTCCTCGGGGGATGGGGTAGTTTGTCCAGGGGTAATTGTTTTGGGGGATTATTGTCCCGCTGGTAATTGGCTTGGGGGTGGTGATTGCCCAGGGGTTATTATCCTAGAACCAAAGTCAGAGATATAGTAGGAAGTGTATTGTACCTTGTGATCCATATTCCGTTGACTTATCAATTAAACCAGGACTCCTCGACATACATTTCATCATATTATGTTCAGTTGTCAAGTGTTCATAAAGTTTTATCTAAATTGTTTTCTTCTTTTGTTTCATAATCATCGTAACTATAATTATTATTATTAGTTTTATTATTGTTACAATGATTATTATCACTATTTTAGTATCATTGTTGTTATAATTATCATTATCATTATTATCACTATTATTTGTTATTATCATTATTTATACATTTATTTTCTTATTTATTTATTTAGTTTCAAAGGTCACTGAATATTGGGTTGAATTTCGACAGATAAAATCTAAATTCAACTAACCGTCGCAGTGATAAACCAATTCTTAAGAAGCATTTCGAGGAACGATCTGTCATTATCGATGTATTTGTGAAAGACGTTGTATTTATAGGTCACATCAAAACGTTAAATGGTTAAGCAGTTTCAGTTTCAGTTTCAGTTTATTTTTTCATTTCCAACAGAACATTAATTTTGACAAGAAATCAGTATACAATTCAATATTCAATAAAATAATAAATTTTACATGGTTTAGAATTGTGAAATAGAAAGTATACATACATATCCAGTACAATGGTTTTAAGAGATTTTTCAAGATAACCCTGTGGAAATGGATCCACTGAAAAGCAGAGCTTGTAAAATGTGGATCCCTAAAAAAAATGACAAACATAATTTTTGTAACATGTAAATATATTGACTTGAAAGAAAAAGAAAAAATATATATACACCTGTATATATATAAATATATATATATATATACATAGATTATCAAAAAGTGGCAGAATAATAATACAATTATAAATCCGTAATTTGAAGAACTTGTTACGAGACAATGACGATTGACAGGTAAGACAACAGCGTATAATAATAATAGAAAAATATATAAGACAACAGAAAATAAAGCAAGGAAACAGAGAAATGGAAGAATAGAAAATGTTGCTGCATATGTGAAGAGTAAAGAAAAAGAGAGGAGAGGTGGGTGGAGAGGAGAAGAAAGGAGAGTGAGAGAGAGAGAGTGACATCTCTAATGCTCATATCTTTGAAGGGTATTTTCAATCAGCCTGCTTGTCATGTCTTCTATTTCAAAGAAGTGTTTCTTTGATTTCAAAAAGGTCAATAACACTGTACATCTGATAACAATTACTTAATTGGAGATAATAAAGTAACCGTAAGAAAGAAAATAATATATTGCGTTTACTAATATTTCACATTGTGGTAAAAAAGGACGTGCTCGTACAATTTCATTAGCAATAGTAGGATATTACGCATTACAATTTTATATTTTTCTTATGCAACCTTTTAATTATGAGAGGCATTTTATTTTGACAAACTTGTTAACTAAAAATAATAAACTAAAGTTCAATTTACAATTCGATGGTGTGAAATATCCATTCATTAAAGATAATCATTTAAATCATAAATGTGTGTGCGTGTGTGAAGGTGTGCGCGTGAGTGCGTATGTTTGTTTGCTTGTGGGGTTGTGTGTGCGTGAGAGGGTGTGTGCGTGTGTGTGTGTGCGCGCGTATGAGCATGTGTATGACAAGTTCTTATCATAATTGTCTTTATATGGAGGTTCTACTGAATATAGTAAATGTATGTCTATAGGGCGAATGACTGTATCAATGAAGGGGAGGAAGTTCCATTCGGTTTAACTTTTTAATCTAATGTCCTAATTCAAGTACCAACCAAAGATGACAAGACTTTCGTATGTATGATATTAATTAATTTTGTCCCCATTCTTTCCCCCGAAGTACTTTATTTGAATGTCACCATTCGTCTTGAAAATTCAAGAGCTCGTGTAGTACATATTAAGTTTTTCTTTAATTGTAGTTTCCCTTTTTTCCTTATTAAACGGAATCATTTATTGTAAATGCCTTAGAGCTAAGGTCAATAAAGTATTACCGTCAAAGCTGTCCACTATTGCCAATAAAGGTTGAATAAAGTTATATGTTCTCCGAAATTCACTGTTCGATAAAGATTGATTAATAAAGGTTTGAGAAAATGTAAACTTTACCTCCCAAGAATAACTAATATTGTCAGAATCATTCCATTAAAAAAAAGATAAAGAAGAATTATTCAAACTTTATATCCAACCAGTGTACCTTTATTATCTACCGAGATCTTCAGGTACAGTCGGGGGCTCGAACCCTTGATATTTGCATTTCCAGTTAAGTAATTAACAAACAACTCGACTAGGACACATTATACAAGTGTCTTGAGAATTAGAGGGTCGAAATACAAAAGGCGCCTGTCATTGATCTTGCAGAGGTCAGTAATAGATAGCTATATTTGTTTAAACTGATGAAAGATTGTTTTCATACCTGGATTTCGAGATAATTGTAATTTGCTGTCACCTAATAGCGATAGTCCAATCTTGAACCTTTATTTTTTAATAAGTTAAGAGTTATAATCCACTAGAAATCACCAATCTTTCCTTAATTACACATTTATTAGGTCACGGCATATCTATAGATAGAAAAAAAAAAGTTTCAAGCAGCCTCTTTTATGTATGATGATTTATGATGATTTGTAGAGCTCAGAGTGGTCTTTTTATCTCTCCGCTACTGTGATCATGGTTATAGAATTTGAGGATGATGAATGACGAACCATAAGATTTATAGACGCGTCCCCACTTATTATATCACTCTTTTCCAAACAATTCTTCATTTTCATCTATTTTCATAAAGGGACGAAATATATATATATATATATATATATATATATATGTGTGTGTGTGTGTGTGTGTGTAAACAAACACACATGATATAGTGGTTAAGACACTGGCGTCCGTAAGCAAGGACCCGGGTTCGATTCTCGGCGGAGACATTCGGAACAGCAATAGGAACTTTGATCTAAGCTACACCACAATTTTCACTCATTTCCTTTTGCATTGTAATTACCCCCACTAGAGTTGCCACAAATGTTGTAAAGTTTATTTCCTTATACTCGTTAGACTTATAATACTTATATAATTGTATGATATGACACAAAAGCAAAGGCAAACTCACATACTTACCTATAAGTTAAAAGTTATCGAAACCAACCTTCAAACTTTGTTATAACTTTTGTTTTGTTTCCTTCTTAATTTTATTTATATATATATATATTTTATATTGTTCATATCCTCCGTGGTTTCTTTCTTAGTCCTACTTTTAAAAGCTTTTCATTTTCTATTTCTTTTTTAACTTCTTTGTAGTCCTCTTTTCTAAATTTCTTTTCTCTAAAAAATATCACCGTTCATTAATTAGCGGGTAAAATTCTAATATGAAAACTTTACCCCAAAATAAATAAGCGATTTGTCGAAATATCGAAATTGTGGATAAGCCAATGTAAACGAGAGATAATATTGTTAAATAATAGATTCTATCCAATGAAGTTTCACCGATTCAGTTACAGATAAAAGTAGAAAAGAAAAAAACACAACTAATGATAATAAAGAAAGAAGAAGAAAAAAAACCTGTGATATTCTGTGAACACTTTACAACTGAATATAATTACATTTTGGTTACACGCATATAGAGGTGCCAAGGTCTAATGGATAAGTCACCGGACTATGGATCACAAGGTACAGGGTTACACTTCCTACCATATCACTAACACCCTGTGACAAGACATATAATCTACGATAACCATGCTTCACCCAGGTGAGGTAAATGGTTTCAAGGTATGAATAATTTCCTTAAAGTTCAAGAGCGCCGAAACAAGCCTTTCCTGATCACGTATTGCGCATGCGTAGACCATGCGCAAGTAATGTGAAAACTGTGCGAGAAGTATGCGCAGCCGATGCGCAAATTGTGAGCAATTTATTCGTTAATCCGTCGTGAACTGCTCGTAAACAGGCGTGCCACTCGGGCATTGGCACGCACCGGTCAGTGCCGACACGGGTAGGATACGTATAGGATACGCATAGTTCGCGAGGTGTTCACGAAAGTCGTCCACCAAATATGTCGTGCCAAAATTTTGAACATTTTGCAAATTCTGCCACGAATATACGCCTTGTGCCGCATTGGCCCCCATCCTCGCGCATGTTCCGCGAACGCTTCCCGTTGTGGCAAGAACGTGGCACGAAACAATGCGCAAACCATGCGCGAACCAAAATCGTGCAAGTGTCAGGGTGCCTTTAAAGGCACCCTGACATGTGCATGAATACCTTTTGTTTGCCATATTGAGAAAAATGCTTTCATCTGTGTTCCATATACCGTCGGTGCATGAATGAATAATGATTACAAAACTTTCATCGCCACGAATCATGCCAGAGATCATTCTAAAATACACATAGTCGATTCTCCATGTTGGAAAACGTCTGTGAATTTCCTGGCTTTTGGTAGAGGCAAGACCTGTTGATTTGGACAATCAAAAATATCAGTGGATTCTGGAATTAACTGACGTTGACTTTGTTTTGCATCGGCAGTGGAAATCCCGTCATTTTCCTTGAATACCGTGTCTGAATGTTGGTATTATATTCGCTTAGTATATTGTCAAATTTTATACTAACTCCTCGTCACGGCATCGGCACTGTAGTGGAGAGGTGATTACATTTTGGAGCTGCAGTGATTTCGTTTGTAGTATTGTACGGTAGACTAGGACCAAGAGCTCGTTAGTGCTGTAAATTGGAATCAGCGACCGGCATTCCGAAAGTAAAAAGAGGAAGACGGGTACCCTGTCAAGGCGAAGGAGTCGGTACGAAATGGGCGACCCCGTAGGCGAGGGAGGCCTAGAGTAGACCTACAATGTAGATTATATATCGGCTAGTTATGCAGGCCGAGAAAAATCACAACCTCAGGCTCAGGCAGCGGGCTCGGATCTTGCGGACTAACAATATGACCAAGGCCAAGTCCAAGCCCTTAGGACTGGAATCTCAACATGTATCCGGTGAGTCGTGAAACGGTATTGATGAAGCTAGTTCTGTAGTTAACGTCGCTTCTAAGTTAGGCCAAAAAAAAAAAGTTGTTTGGTTGTCCTCGATTTTTTTTTTTTTCTCCATTTGTTTTCTTCTTCATATGGACTCATTTATTCCTATTTATTTTCATTTTTTGTTCAAATCATGAAGCCAATATTATTATTATTTAAACACAAAAGAATCCCGACCAAAAATCATGAATTGCCATGTCAATATTCATTTTCATTTTCGCTGTTTCGGAGGTAGTTTTCGGCTATAGCGAAGCAGTTTTCGTCTGTATGTAAAACGTACGTACGTCTATAGGGAGCGCGCACGCGCGTCGTTTGTTCGTGCGGCCGGAGCAGGTATCCCACGCCAGAGCTCGCGGCGCCCAAAACTATCCCTGTGGTGATCCGACTGCAATGATTTAATACGTGCGGGGAGACACTATTGATCTTGCGATACACGAAAAATAGTGATCTAAATCTGAAAAATACTTGAAATACAGCTTAGGTTTTGGTACCCATCTTCCTTACAGACACGCGTAAGATATTCGATTTTTCAGATGCAGGTAGCGGGACTGCCGATTACATCGCTAAAATGTGATATTTAAGGATACATTTTCTATTGCAAATGTGGTTCTCCCGTGACTCTGATATGTTTTGTATGTGTGTGATATGTGTATTATGCTATGTATTTTAAAGTGATTTTACCACGCATACAACGGACCCACCGAAAACTGCCACCCGGCCGCAAAACTCCCTCCTCTTCTCTATTAAAGACATAATTGCGTACTAAAAGGACCAAATTGGCGACGGGACACATTTGATCCTTGCAACATGCATAAAATGGTATGTTTGGCGTTTAAAATTGCTCCAAAATAAATGTATATTCTTTAAAAAAAAAAAAATTTTAAAAAAAAAAACGAGCGGGCCGAAAATGAGGAGCGGGCGGTCGAGGACAACCAAATGATTTTTTTTTTTTTGGCCTTATAGTCATGTAGTGCTTATATAGGGCTCCTATGACGGGCGGAACGTGCCATAAAGATGACAACTATACAACCATACATCCATCGAGTAGATGTATAGTTGCATAGTTGCATAGTTGTATAGTTGTACAGTTTTAACCAATCAGAAGACAGGAAACTACACAACTATACAACTCTACAACAATGCAACTATGCAACTATACAACTATACAACTATGCAACCATACAACTATGCAGCTATCCAATGTCTGTATAGTTGCCACGTTTGCGGGCCAAAGTGCCATAAATGACTTAACTGTACAACTATGCAGCTGTCGAATGGCTGCATAGTTGTATAGTTGTATAGTTGCATAGTTGTACAGTTTTGACCAATCAGAACACAGGAAACTATACGGCTCTGGCCGGCGAACAGATTCCGCCATGGCCGTATAGTTGTATAGTTGCATAGTTGCATAGTTGCATAGTTGTAGAGTTGTATGGTTTTGACCAATCAGAACACAGGAAACTATACGGCTATGGCGGTTGAGTCTGTTCGCCATAGCCGTATAGTTACCAAGCGGAAGCTAGCGCCCAAACTCAGCAGCCAAACTGATATCGATAACGCATTGGGCCACTACGTTAAACAATATGAACGCACTCCGTTCTCCGTTTGCCTGCTGATCGTAGTCTCCGCAAGCAGACACGGAGAGGAGTAGTGTTTGGTCTAGTCATTGTTTTTCTCATTGACTTCGAAGAGATAACAAATATTTACTATTTTGAGAATTTAGAGGGATAAAAGGAGTTTTTTAAACATCTAAATCCAAACCCATTCAAATTTTCAAAACATCAACGTGATCAATATGCATAAGAATGGTCCAAAATAACAAAATTTCGAAATTTATTATAATTCTTCTCATTATCCTAATGTTTATCATTGAAGTTGAAATTTTATGTGATAATAATGTACATTATAAGTAAATTTCAGCAAATTTAAAGCAAATGGGAATTAGCGGTGAATTAATTCAAGCCCTATACCCCCTATATACAGGTGATGGTTCCTTGCGCTCATGTTTGTTCTGGACATTAGTCGATAAATTAGACCTTTTAAATGCCGGCTGCTACGATTTGTGCACCCCGTATTCGACGAGGTACATAATAATCTACATTATAAGTGAGTTTCAGCAAATTTAAAGCAAATGGGAATTAGCGGCGAATTAATTAAAGCCCTATACCCCCCCCCCCTATATACTACACGTCATGGTTACTTGCGCTCAGATTTATTCTGGACATTGGTCGATATTCACTCAAATTAGACCTTTTAAATGCCGGCTGCTACAATTTGTGCACCCCGTATTCGACGAAGTATATAATAATCTACATTTTATGTGAGTTTCAGCAAATTTAAAACTAATGGGAATTAGCGGCGAATTAATTAAAGGCCGAAAGCTTCTTCTTACCCTACACGTTATGAGCTATTTCAGCCGCACGTGGTGTCTAATTCTGGACATTGGTCGATATTCAGTCAAATTAGACCTTTTAAATGCCGGCTGCTACGATTTGTGCACCCCGTATTCGACGAGGGATATAATAATCTACATTTTATGTGAGTTTCAGCAAATTTAAAGCAAATGGGAATTAGCGGCGATTTAATTAAAGCCCTATACCCCCTATATACCACGCTATGGTTCCTTGAGTTAAGGTTTGTTCTGGACATTGGTCGATATTCACTCAAATTAGACCTTTAAATGCCGGCTGCTACGATTTGTGCACCCCGTATTCGACGAAGTATATAATTATCTACATTTTATGTGAGTTCCAGCAAAATAAAAGCAAATGGGAATTAGCGGCGAATTGATTAAAGGCCGAAAGCTTTTTCTTACCCTACACGTTATGAGCTATTTCAGTCGCACGTGTTGTCTTCTGGACATTGGTCGATATTCACTCAAATTAGACCTTTTAAATGCCGGCTGCTAAAGTTTTTGCACCTTGCAATCGACGACGTATATAATAATCTACATAGTATGTGAGTTTTAGCAAAGTTAAAGCAAATGGGTATTAGCGGCGAATTTATTAAAGCCCGATGCCCCACCACCTTATATACTCTACACGTTGTGGTTCCTTGCGCTCAGGTTTGTTCTTGACAGTGGCCCAAACTCATTCGCCGCTAATTCCAATTTGCTTTAAATTTGCTGAAACTCACTTATAATGTAGATTATTATATACCTCGTCGAATACGGCCGGTGCACAAATCGTAGCAGCCGGCATTTAAAAGGTCTAATTTGAGTGAATATTGACCAATGTCCAGAACAAACCTGAACTCAAGTAACCATGACGTGTAGTATATAGGGGGGAGGTATAGGGCTTTAATTAATTCGCCGCTAATTCCCATTTGCTTTAAATTTGCTGAAACTCACATAAAATGTAGATTATTATATACTTCGTCGAATACGGGGTGCACAAATCGTAGCAGCAGCCGGCATTTAAAAGGTCTAATTTGAGTGAATATTGACCAATGTCCAGAACAAACCTGAACTCAAGTAACCATGACGTGTAGTATATAGGGGGGAGGTATAGGGCTTTAATTAATTCGCCGCTAATTCCCATTTGCTTTAAATTTGCTGAAACTCACATAAAATGTAGATTATTATATACTTCGTCGAATACGGGGTGCACAAATCGTAGCAGCCGGCATTTAAAAGGTCTAATTTATCAACCAATGTCCAGAACAAACATGAGCGCAAGTAACCATCACCTGTATATAGGGGGTATAGGGCTTAATTAATTCGCCGCTAATTCCCATTAGATTTAAATTAGCTGAAACTCACATAAAATGTAGATTATTATATACCTCGTCGAATACGGGGTGCACAAATCGTAGCAGCCGGCATTTAAAAGGTCTAATTTGAGTGAATATCGACCAATGTCCAGAACAAACCTGAGCGCAAGTAACCATGACGTGTAGTATATAGGGGGGTATAGGGCTTTAATTAATTCGCCGCTAATTCCCATTAGCTTTAAATTTGCTGAAACTCACATAAAATGTAGATTATTATATACTTCGTCGAATACGGGGTGCACAAATCGTAGCAGCCGGCATTTAAAAGGTCTAATTTGAGTGAATATCGACCAATGTCCAGAACAAACCTGAGCGCAAGTAAACATGATGTGTAGTATATAGGGGGTATAGGGCTTTAATTAATTCGCCGCTAATTCCCATTAGTTTTAAATTTGCTGAAACTCACATAAAATGTAGATTATTATATACTTCGTCGAATACGGGGTGCACAAATCGTAGCAGCCGGCATTTAAAAGGTCTAATTTGAGTGAATATCGACCAATGTCCAGAATTAGACACCACGTGCGGCTGAAATAGCTCATAACGTGTAGGGTAAGAAGAAGGGCCTTTAATTAATTCGCCGCTAATTCCCATTAGTTTTAAATTTGCTGAAACTCACATAAAATGTAGATTATTATATACTTCGTCGAATACGGGGTGCACAAATTGTAGCAGCCGGCATTTAAAAGGTCTAATTTGAGTGAATATCGACCAATGTCCAGAACAAATCTGAGCGCAAGTAACCATGACGTGTAGTATATAGGGGTATAGGGCTTTAATTAATTCGCCGCTAATTCCCATTTGCTTTAAATTTGCTGAAACTCACTTATAATGTAGATTATTATGTACCTCGTCGAATACGGGGTGCACAAATCGTAGCAGCCGGCATTTAAAAGGTCTAATTTATCGACCAATGTCCAGAACAAACATGAGCGCAAGGAACCATCACCTGTATATAGGGGTATAGGGCTTGAATTAATTCACCGCTAATTCCCATTTGCTTTAAATTTGCTGAAATTTACTTATAATGTACATTATTATCACATAAAATTTCAACTTCAATGATAAACATTAGGATAATGAGAAGAATTATAATAAATTTCGAAATTTTGTTATTTTGGACCATTCTTATGCATATTGATCACGTTGATGTTTTGAAAATTTGAATGGGTTTGGATTTAGATGTTTAAAAAACTCCTTTTATCCCTCTAAATTCTCAAAATAATAAATATTTGTTATCTCTTCGAATTCAATGAGAAAACAACGACTAGACCAAAAACTACTCCTCTCCGTGTCTGCTTGCGGAGACTACGATCAGCAGGCAAACGGAGAACGGAGTGCCTTCATATTGTTTAACGTAGTGGCCCAATGCGTTATCGATATCAGTTTGGCTGCTGAGTTTGGGCGCTAGCTTCCGCTATACGGCTATGGCGAACAGACTCAACCGCCATAGCCGTATAGTTTCCTGTGTTCTGATTGGTCAAAACCATACAACTCTACAACTATGCAACTATGCAACTATGCAACTATACAACTATACGGCCATGGCGGAATCTGTTCGCCGGCCAGAGCCGTATAGTTTCCTGTGTTCTGATTGGTCAAAACTATACAACTATGCAACTATACAACTATACAACTATGCAGCCATTCGACAGCTGCATAGTTGTACAGTTAAGTCATTTATGGCACTTTGGCCCGCAACGTGGCAACTATACAGACATTGGATAGCTGCATAGTTGTATGGTTGCATAGTTGTATAGTTGTATAGTTGCATAGTTGCATAGTTGTAGAGTTGTATAGTTGTATAGTTTCCTGTCTTCTGATTGGTTAAAACTGTACAACTATACAACTATGCAACTATGCAACTATACATCTACTCGATGGATGTATGGTTGTATAGTTGTCATCTTTATGGCACGTTCCGCCCGTCATAGGCTCCCTGGCCTATGCAGTCAGTGCGCTGCTGCACCGCCTGTAGCCTACTGTATGCCTAGGCTTTATCGTAGTCGTAATAAATAAAGCCCAGTGGTCAATATGCATACAAAGTACAATTAAATGAGCACACGAGCTTGAAAACAAAGACATGTTTCCACCTATACAAAATGGTATCTTGTTATCAGTTTGCTTGAATGATATGTCAAATTTGAAGAGGAAAAAGTGCTGTTTCATATAAGGCCTAGAGGGGTCTATCTGAATTAAGGAAAAACTGGACTCAATTAATCATTACCTATGAGTACTCAAAGACAATAAGGAGAAATTGTTACGATGGTTCTAATGCTACTTTGCTAGACGTAGACCTACTCTTGATCTCAGTTTAAAGCCTGGAACGGGTGGAGAGCAACTAATTGTTGTGGAAAGTGAGTGAATTTCTTATTAAATCTCACGTTAGGCACCTGTGTATGTTAATTAATGCAACTTTCTCAGTTGCTTTTAAATAGTATTTTACATGAAAATCACTTGATCAGAATTGAATTGTAGGCCTACTTGTAGCTAGGCCTATGGTGATCATGATTACATGTCCCTAGTGCAAGATACTCCGAAAAGTTTATCTTAATTTTTGCAGCCACGGCCGTATGGATCGTAGGGGACTCAAAAGTGTATTGGACGGCTCCGGGTGTCCAGCAGACGGCACGGAGATCTCAGCTGTGGGGCGGTGATTACCTGGCACGGCAGAAGAGGCCTCCATCTAGGCGAGACTATATGGCTTTCATTTCGTCCCTTTTCCTTGGGTTGGACACCGCCACATATTTCACGTGGGGACGAACAGTATCGAGGCAAAGAGTATGAGGGATTTTTTAAGAGAGCTGAAATGTATCTTGAATTCGTGAGCGGCCACGTGGGTACAACCAGGCGCGGATCCAGGATTTCTTAGGGGGAGGCCCAAATTTGAAATTATGCGAGCCAAATATTGGTATGTAGGCCGAATGGTGACCAGCAGTGGCGTAATGAGCAAAACATTTTATTTTATTTATTTTTTTTTTGGGGGGGGGGTGGGGCAGACAAAAAAATCTGCATCTCCCCACTCTTACCTCCAGGCCCCGCTGAATGTTTTTCAAAGTGGGTGGGGGACGCTAAAGTATTGGTGATCAAGTAGAGCGTAGCGCAAATTGACGTGGGGTCTAGGGGCAAAGCGCCGGCGAGGATCAAAGGGCGGAGGCCTTGGGAGCTCAGGGAATATGGGCATTTAATTACGGCCAGATGAGCATATTTCGATACCGTATTCATGACACTGGCAGGTCACTCATTGGCGTGGGTCCAGGGGGCTGAGCCCCCTGAAACTCAGGGATTTTAGGCATTTTATAACAGTCAGATAAGCATTCAGGGGCCTGCCTTAGACTCCCTGTTGGGGTCGAGGGGCGGACCCCCAGAAGCTTAGGGGTTTTAGACACTTAATTACGGTCAGATGAGCATATCTAGATACCTTATTTGTCACACTCGCAGGTCACTAATTGGCGTGGTGTCCAGGGGGAGCCCCAGAAGCTCAGGGTTTTAGGCATTTTATAACGGTCAGTTAGTATTCAGAGCCGCCTTAGGGGCCCCTGGTGGAGTCGAGGGGGCGGAGCCCCAAAGCTCAGGGGTTTTTAGGCATTTAATTACGATCAGATGAACATATTTTGATACCTTATTTGTGACACTCGCAGGTCACTAATTGGCGAAGGGTCCAGGGGGCAAAGCCCCCGAAAGCTCAAGGGTTTTAGGCATTAAATTACAGTCAGGTGAGTATCCAGGGGCCCCGCCTTGGGGCCCTTGGTTAGGTCCAGGGGGCAGAGCCCCCGGAAGCACAGGGGTTTTATGCGTTTAATTACGGTCAGATGAGCATTTTTGTGATACCTTATTGACAGAAGCAGGACACTATTTAGCGTCGGGTAAGCTCAGGGGTTTTAGGCGTTTAATTACTGTCAGATGAGCATATTTTGATACCTTATTTGTGACACTGGCATGGCAATAATTGGTGTGGGGTTCAGGGGGCGGAGCCCCCAGAAGCTCAGGGGTTTTAGGCATTTTATAACGGTCAGATAAGTATTCAGGGCCGCCTTAGGGCCATTGGTTGGCTTCCGGGGGCAGAGCCGCCGGAAGCTCAGGGGTTTTTAGGCGTTTAATTACTATTAGATGAGCATATTTTGATACCTTATTTGTGACACTGGCAGGATAATAATTGGTGTTGGGTCCAGGCCTCCAGGGGGCGGAGCCCTCAGAAGCTCAGGGGTTTTAGGCATTCATAAAGGTCAGATAAGTATTCAGGGCCGCCTTAGGGCCATTGGTTGGCTTCAGGGGGCAGAGCCGCCGGAAGCTCAGGGGTTTTTAGGCGTTTAATTACTATTAGATGAACATATATTTTTTTATTTGTGACACTCGCAGGTCACTAATTGGCGAGATGTCCAGGGGGCGAAGCCCCCGGAAGCTCAAGGGTTTTAGGCATTAAATTACGGTCAGGTGAGTATCCAGGGGCTCGCCTTGGGGCCCTTGGTTGGGTCCAGGGCAGGGGTTTAAGGCGTTTAATTACGGTCAGATGAGCATTTTATTTGTGACACTAACGTCGGGTCCAGGGGGCGGAGCCCCCAGAAGCTCAGGGGTTTTAGGCATTAAATTACCGTCAGATGAGCATACAAGGGCCCGCCTTAGACCCTAGGTGGAATGAAGGGGGCAGAGCCCCCGGAAGCTCAGGGGTTATAGGCATTTAATCACGGTCAGATGAGCATATTTTTATACCCCATTATTTTGTGACACTGGCAGGTCACTATTCTTTCTTTCTATTTTTCTTTAATATACTTTTTCACCAAAAAGTTGGGGGGCTCGAGGGGGGTAGTGAGCAAAAAAAATAAAAATTTGGCACCCCCCAAAAAATTTTCCCTCCAGGAAGGGTAATTTTTTTTTCCACCACCACGCCCACCCTTGGGCGCCAGGGGTAGTGAGCACAAATTTTTATTTTGGCACCCGAAAAAAAATTTTCCCTACGGGAAGGGTTATTTTTTTTCACCGTCACCCCTCGTTGGGTGCCAGGGGAGGGGGCCCAACTTCTTTTTTTTTTAAAAAAAGGGTGTTTTTACCTGTTTTTTTTCTAGGGGAGGGGGCCCGGGTCCTCCCCCCCCCCTGGATCCGCCACTGGCAAGGGCCTCTCCCCCCTGATACACAACTTGTTGGCGGGAAAGTTGCAACTGATATCCTCATTCTTTTCTTTTCTTCTTCCTCTTTTTTCCTTCCCTTTATCTCCTCTTTTCCTTTTTTCTTTCCCTTTCCTTCTTTCTCTCTTATTTTTGCTGGGGGTGGGGGGGAGGCAACAGCCTGGGAGGCAAGGCCCTTTCGGCCCCTCCCCCGATCTCCTTCTTTTCCCCTTTTCTTTTCTTCTTCCTTCTTTCCCTTCTTTTCCTTCTCTTTCTCTTTTTTTTTGGGGCCAAGGCCCGCTCGGCCTCCCCCCTGGATCCGCGCCTGGGTGCAACATCACATGGCCAGATATCTTACATCGGCTGTGCTGTAAGGAGTTTACAGGTCAAAAGCAGAGCCTCGTCGACCGCAAGCGGCGGTCAGTAAACAGGCATATGCAAGGTCCCTAGCTAGGAGGTTGAATAAGAGCACCCGGAGATACCTCTTGCGAGCTTTTTCGTCCGACGGGGTACATGTACATGCATCTTTCAGAAAATATGGCCGTAGACTTACGACGCAACGATTGTGTGTATATTATGAGTGCTGTAGCTTCAATTTAAGCCAGTTGGATGCTTTAGAAGTTTAGTAAGGAGCTGCATTGTGTTTGTTTAGTGTAATTCTTTTTAAATGATCGTTTAATGGAATACTTTTAATGTATTCAGGTTAAGTTGTTTCTGGCAAAGGAATACCACTATTCATACATGGGTTGTTCAGGGTGCATGGTAAAACTGTGTTTGGAACAGTTCATACCCCCCTTTCATATTTGATTTTGGCTGGTTGGATGGAGCCTCAGGGTAATGACATACAGATACTATGGTATTTTATATATTGATAGGAGGGATTACATTATCTGTGGAGCAGGTATAAGCCCTAGCATTGGTAGCTTTGTCACTTAGGAATGGTTGGAATGTTCCTTTATTTGAACTTGAAAATTGTTGAGATTTAAAGTTCGGCATGAGATTCGTCAAAGTTTGGGTAACTTCAGTACTTATGTTGTTTTATGAGTGCTGTAGCTGTAAGCCAGTTTGATGTTTGGGAAGTTTAGTAAGGAACTACATTGTGTGTGTTGTTTAGGGTAATTCTTTTTGAAATGATCTTTTAATGGAATACTCTTAGTGTATTCAGGTTAAATTGTTTCTGGCAAAAGGAATACTACTTTTCATACATAGGCTGTTCAGGGTGCCAGGGTAAAACTGTGTTTGGAACAGTTCATACCCCCTTTTCATATTTGATTTTGGCTGCTTGGATGGAGCCTCAGGGTAATGGCATACAGAAACTCCGGTATTTTATATATTGATAGGAGGGATTACATTATGTGTGAAGCAGGTATAAGCTCTAGCATTGATAGCTTTGTCACTTATGAATGGTTGGAATATTCCTGTATTTGAACTTGAAAATTGTTGAAATTTAAAGTTGGACATGAGATGTCTGAATTTTGGTTAATAATACAGCAGGGCATGATATCGGGGTTCGATACGCATGATGTATAATTGTGGGTTTTAGAGGCTGCTTTTGAAAAAGTAGGGGAGCCCATGAACATGAAATTTTGTTTAATCTTGGGCCAGCAATTATTCGCAGTAATTACGTGCGTAATCTTGGTGCACCCGCAAGCCTACTGTATACGTGCGTGTGTTGTGTAATGGATATTGTAATGTTTTATACTGAGACTTCTGGTATGTAACTGGGATCTGGCTGGAATTACTGTTGGATTTAGCCGGAATGAAGTATTTAATGTTTATTCCAAGAATATGGGACCGGAATTGCATGGAATAAATACTGGGGTAACTATTTAGGAACAGTAGGATTGACCTCTTTACCTTTGTGTTTCGGTTAACCTCACGGAGAGGCCGGAAGGGGCACATTGGTGGCGGAGAGGATTAGCCAAAAGTTCTAAGATTTCTTTGTACAATGCAATGGCGATTTTGTGTATCTTAGGAGCTGGCTAAGATTTGAAAAGAATGTTCGTTGGGCAAGGTTAAGACGAAATGACAAATGTTTTATAATTCTTATTCAGAATATGTGCGAATCATATTTCTTTGAAGAATGTCCGTGGGGCAAGGTCATGACGAAATGACAAGTGTTTCATAATTCTTATTCAGAATATGTGTGAATCATATTTCTTTGAAGTACAAAGTTTGTAAATAAGTAAACTTTTACTCATTACATCCGCAATGAGTAATATATTTAGCAAGTAAACTTTTTGTTTCTGGTTCTCCACTTTTTTGGAGCTATTGATTAGTTATTGATATAAATATAAATTTATGGTGGTTATTGGTGGCGGTTATAAAGTAAGGTTTATACAATTATGGAGTAATGCGAGTTAAGGGAGTATGTCTGAATTTTGGATAGGTAATGCAGCATGGCATGATATCGCGGTTCGATATGCATGACGTATAATGGATGGTTTTTAATACCGGAGCCCGGTTGGGAACACTTTTGCTGGAATCGTGACGGAGAGTTGGGAATGGGTGGTGTACCGGGGTTACATACAAATGTTCCCCGTGTGATCGGGCGGTATTCCTGATGGCTAAACGCTTGGATATCAGGTTATATATGGGGTGCAAATTTCCTCATTTTCCAGCATTGATTCAAGCACTATTTGCTAAGATTTGAAAAGAATGTCCGTGGGTCAAGGTCATAACGAAATGACAAGTGTGTCATAATTTTTATTCAGAATATGTGTGAATCATATTTCTTTGAAAAATGTCCGTGGGGCAAGGTCATGAAGAAATGACAAGTGTTTCATAATTCTTATTCAGAATATGTGTGAATCATATTTCTTTAAAGTACAAAGTTCGTAAATTTGTAATTTTTTGTTTCTGGTTCCCCACTGTTTGTGGAACTATTGATTAGTTAATGATAGAAATATAAATTTATGTTGGTTACTGGTGGCGGTTATAAAGGAAGGTTTATAAAATTATGGAGTAATGCGAGTTAAGGGAGTATGTCTGAATTTTGGATAGGTAATACAGCATGGCATGATATGCGGTTCGATATGCATGACGTATAATTGTTGGTTTTTAATACCGGAGCCCGGTTGGGAACACTTTTGCTGGAATCGTTGACGAGAGTTGGGAATAGGTGGTGCACCCGGGTTGCATAAAATGTTCCCCGTGTGATCGGGCGGCATTCCTGATGGCTAAACGCTTGGATATCAGGTAATGTACAGTGTATGGGATGCAAATTTCCTCATTTTCAAGCATTGATTCCAGCACTAGTTCTGTAATCGGGTTGGATACTCAAATTAGTGTGTAATGCACTTTTGCTGGAATCGTTGATGAGAGTTGGGAATGGGTGGTGCACCCGGGTTACAGTTAAATTTTCTCCGTGTGATCGGGCGGCATTCCTGATGGCTAAACGCTTGGATATCAGGTAATGTACAGTGTATGGGATGCAAATTTCCTCATTTTCAAGCATTGATTCCAGCACTAGTTCTGTAATCGGGTTGGATACTCAAATTAGTGTGTAATGCACTTTTGCTGGAATCGTTGATGAGAGTTGGGAATGGGTGGTGCACCCGGGTTACAGTTAAATTTTCTCCGTGTGATCGGGCGGCATTCCTGATGGCTAAACGCTTGGATATCAGGTTAAGTATGGGGTGCAAATTTCCTCATTTTCCAGCATTGGTTGCAGCACTAATTGCTAAGATTTGAAAAGAATGTCCGTGGGGCAAGGTCATAACGAAATGACAAGTGTGTCATAATTTTTATTCAGAATATGTGTGAATCATATTTCTTTGAAGTACAAAATTTGTAAATATGTAAACTTTTTGGTTTCTTGTTCCCCATTTTTTTTTTTTTTTTTTTTTTTTTGGGGGCATTGATTAGTTATCGATAGAAATATATTATTGGTGGCGGTTATAAAGTAAGGTTTATAACATTATGGAGTAATGCAAGTTTAGGGAGTATGTCTGAATTTTAGTTAGGTAATACAGCATGGCATGATATCGCGGTTCGATACGCATGGTGTTGGTTTTAGAGGCTGCTTTTGAAAAAGCAGGGGAGCCCATGAACGTGAAATTTTGTTTCATTTTTGGTCAGCAATTATTCGCAGTATTGTATGCGTGTGTTGCGTTATAGATATTGCACTGTTTTATACTGAGGTTTCTGGTATGTAACTGGGAATTGGCTGGAATTACTGTGGATTTAGCTGGAATGAAGTATTTAATGTTTATTCCAAGAAGCCTCAATATGGGACCGGAATTGCTTGGAATAAATACGGGTCCGACTATTTAAGAACAGTAGGATTGATCTCTGTACCTTCATTTTTCTGTTAACCTCGCGGAGACGGAGGCCGAAAAAGGGCACATTGGTAGCGGAGGAGATTAGCCAAAATTCTATGAGTTCTTTGTATATGGCAATGGCGATTTGTATTTGTATTTGGAAGTTGCTTAGATTTGAAAAGAATGTCAGTGGGGCAAGGTCATGACGAAATGACAAGAGTGTCATCATTTTTATTCAGTATATGTGTGAATCATATTCCCTTGAACCGTACAAAGTTTGTAAATATGTACATTTTTTGTTTCTGGTTCTCCACTTTTGTGGAGCTATTAATTAGTTATTGATAGAAATATATATTTCTGGGTGGTTATTGATGGCCGTTTTAAAGTAGGGTTTATAACATTATGGAGTAATCGAAGTTTAGGGAGTATGTCAGAATTTTGGTAAAGTAATAGAGCATGGCATGAGAAAAGGAGAAAGAAAAAAAAAAGAAGAAGAAGCAAGGGTTGCCTGCGGTACCGGGTATATGGTTTCTGGAGTGGTTATACATTCGTGCTTGGTAATTAGTTGGCTTCAATTTTTGGTGAGAATTTTCACCTCAAGCTGATTTATATGCTATCCAGCGAAACCGTGTTCTTTGGCGGCGAGCTATTTAATTTGCTCGTTGGCGGAATTTATCAATTTGGGCCTTCATCACACTTACATATAATAGCAAGAAATTATATTACCATTCGTAAGACAAGTAATTCCAGGAGCCTCGCTCGATTTTACATGCGGGGAGGTATACCTGGAGGGAAGTGATGGAGCCCGGTTGGGAACACTTTTGCTGGAATCGTTGATGAGAGCTGGGAATAGGTGGTGCACCCGGGTTACTTAAAATTTTCCCCGTTTGATCGGGCGGTATTCCTGATGGCTAAACGCTTGGATATCAGGTTATGTATGGGGTGCAAATTTCCTCATTTTCCAGCATTGATTCCAGCACTAGTTCTGTAATCGGGTTGGATACTCAAATTTGTGTGTAATGCACTTTTGCTGGAATCGTTGATGAGAGCTGGGAATGGGTGGTGCATCCGGGTTACATACAAATCTTCCCCGTCTGATCGGGCATTCCTGACGGCTAGCAAGGGGTGCTCGTGGCAATGCAGAGGGGACATTCGTTTACGAGAAGGGTTTCTAGCCGTGGTTTAACCCTTCTCTGGCTACACGATTGGATTTCACATATTTGATTTTAAGGTTTATGTATGGGGTGCAGATTACAGCTTAGATTCCAGCACTAGTTCTGTAATTGGGTTGGATACTCAAATATGTGTGTAATGCAATTATAATAATTGGCGTGAATTCATGTACCGCCATGGTAAAATGATATATGTACAAATGACAGAATCCAATGTTAAATAAAAGCCACGAAAAATGCACAATTCGAACGGTTTGTCGTTTCCTCATTTATCAGCCGTGAATAAGAAAAGAGTTACCAAAAACGCTTTCAAACATATTTATACACGGCTGGTAAGCAATTCCATTTGTTTTTTGGTTTTGCTGGTCAAGGTGACGCAACAATAAGCTTGTTTACATTGTTGTCAGGATTTGGCGCCTTTAGACAAGGCGCGCTTTTGTGGCTCGTTTCCGAATGCGCTCCTTTTGCACACGAAACGCATTACATGCGATTGTGAGAGCGCGTACGTACGTGCACGTAGAAATTGTGTCATTCTCTCGTGGCTTTTGGTAGAGGCAA
The DNA here is from genome assembly GCA_037976565.1 of Mesocentrotus franciscanus. Lineage (NCBI taxonomy): Eukaryota > Metazoa > Echinodermata > Echinoidea > Camarodonta > Strongylocentrotidae > Mesocentrotus > Mesocentrotus franciscanus. The sequence continues at coordinate 12,355,652 of CP137670.1, forward strand.
GACCTGTTGATTTGGACAATCAAAAATACCCACCCACCATCCCCAATATCACCGCCTGTGTAGCATTAGGTTGTCTTGCAAGCAATAAGATTCTGTAATAATGGTTTTGTTGGTTTAAGGAATAAGTTATGATTGACACGATATTTGTGTTGTCTCACAGATACGAATGCAATTATGCATGGAGATTGTTTTGAATGCTTGTAGGTCAAGCAATCGAATCGGGTACAGTGGAATTTCAGTTAAAGGAGATTTGATATATAACAATGTTGTTAATATAGCGAATAACATTCCTGGTCCTAGCTCGTTATACCATATTTTGTTGTTTGTTGTTAATTTGGTATATATACCGGCATTTCTGCTGTAGCATGGTAATTTTAATGGTGTTATACCGACTTTCCGCTGTATACAGTGGGTTTGAAAGTATTTAGTGATTGTGTTAATGAATGACAGGATAATTGTATTCCCAAGGGACATGCACGGTAATGCTATAACAAATTAAAAGTTTACTCGGATCTGGAGCAAATTGCTTGGTCGCACAAATATCTGCGGTTGGCTCCGCAGTCGTGGGCCGTGAGCCGAAGAATTTTATCCCGGTCATGTTTTTTTCAGATCAGGGGTCTGAAGGTCGGGTTTTCGCCCTCACCTCATCCGAAAGGGGGTCACGGAGTGGCCTCGGAGGGAGGGGGAATAGGTGGTGCACCCGGGTTACTTAAAATTTTCCCCGTTTGATCGGGCGGTATTCCTGATGGCTAAACGCTTGGATATCAGATTATGTATGGGGTGCAAATTTCCTCATTTTCCAGCATTGATTCCAGCACTAGTTCTGTAATCGGGTTGGATACTCAAATTTGTGTGTAATGCACTTTTGCTGGAACCGTTGATGAGAGCTGGGAATGGGTGGTGCATCCGGGTTACATACAAATCTTCCCCGTCTGATCGGGCATTCCTGACGGCTAGCAAGGCTGGGGTGCTCGTGGCAATGCAGAGGGGACATTCGTTTACGAGAAGGGTTTCTAGCCGTGGTTTAACCCTTCTCTGGCTACACGATTGGATTTCACATATTTGATTTTAAGGTTTATGTATGGGGTGCAGATTACAGCTTAGATTCCAGCACTAGTTCTGTAATTGGGTTGGATACTCAAATATATGTGTAATGCAATTATAATAATTGGCGTGAATTCATGTACCGCCATGGTAAAATGATACATGTACAAATGACAGAATCCAATGTTAAATAAAAGCCACGAAAAATGCATAATTCGAACGGTTTGTCGTTTCCTCATTTATCAACTGTGAATAAAATCATTATTATTATTATTATTATTATTATTATTATTATTATCATTATCATTATCATTGCTGTCATTCATTTATTTATTTCTGAGAATAGCGAGGCCTATTTATTGAAATCATAATCATACTCTCGTCCGAGTGTTTTGAGATTCAGAGGGCCAAAATACAAAAGAAGTCCGTCATGTTTTATAACCAGAGTTCAGTAAAAGATTTTTTTAAACTGGTTAAACAAGTTTTTCATACCAGGATTTCGAGATAATGGTGATTTACCGTCACGTAATAGTCCAACCAACCCGCTCTCAGATAAGAGGTGTAATGTGATCATTATAAATTATTTCCTTAATTAAGCATTCATTAGATCAGGGCATATCTATATTTCATATATATAAGAATAAATTTTGTGTGTGGGGGAGGCAACTAGTCTATTGAAGTGATCTATTTTGTATTGGCTCAGAGTCATATATAAGAGAAAAGGGTGAAAAGGTCTTCTTTTTGAAGAATGCGATTGGACTTGATTGCATTTGTCATGTGACTAGTTGTTATCTGTGCGTCAGTTCGAAGTTCACTCATCCCTTTTTTAAATTTATTCTCTTGTATAATGTTACCTGGTCCATTATTGTTTTTTAGACAGTAGTAGAAGAAAGGACATTACTCGAGCTCTATTCTGAACAAACTGTGCTTACTCTCAGTAGCCCTAGATCGAACATTCTGCAAAAGATGCCTTCCAATAAAGTTGCTCTTTTTTCGACGGCATTTGCAGCCGGCAGAGATGGTTTGATAGACATCATTACGCTTGGGGATGTTTTTCATAAGAGGTATGCTGAGCACTCGACATATATTGCAAATGACACCGGTGTTGTCATTCATGCTGTAGTGTCTTCGATTGACGATAAATCTAAAGAATCAGCAAAGACTGTTATAAACCATAATGATTGTAATGTTGACACAAAAGACGCTATCGAATTTTCAACACACATTGGAAGAGTAAGAGTATCAGTCTACAAACATAGGTCTAGTGGTGATTACGATGATGCTAGACCCGACGCCTCCATGGAAGGCAAATCCAACCGTAATTACATAGTCAGACAAATATCATCTGGTGAGTTAGTTGTTAAACGGGCAAAGAAAGGACGCGTTTGGACGGTGAAAAAGTTTAAAAGTTAGAGGTAAGTTTATATGTCAACAATTATCTCACTTTCAAAATTCATTTCAGTTATAAAAAGAACATCATTAAAAGTTATAGGACTATTTCGTAGCCAATACATTTGAGGTATAGTTGCAATTTTTTACTATATGCTTTTTGTAAGATGACTTTAAACAAAATTAATTATGAGGAACATCATGCATATGACTAAAAGTATTAACTTACATTTATTAAGTCGAAATAAACGGTGTTTTTTGTGTCGTTTAGAATGTGTAGAGTCTTCCTGCTTCCGCATTTTCTTTCATAATTGTGTTACGTAGTTTTGTGGAAAATTATGTCGATTACGTTTCAGTAAAACCTTGAAACAAGCACAGTCCGTGGAATAAGAAGAGTAAGTCTTGTAAGTCTATTTTGTCGGACATCACCCAAATCAAATTTCAGCCCGATTAGTCAGGGTGACATTTTTTCCCTTCACAAATATGACTACCAAAGTATCCAATGTTGATAATAACTTCGACGTTGCTTCGAAATAACTCACATCATCTTTGTAGTAGGCCTATACATATTTATTATGGATTAAATGGGATCGTCTACTTCTTATGCGTCTTTTGTTTCGTCAGAAATGATGGTGGCTGCTAGCTTGGGACTTCGCCTCTATCTTGGTCTTGTATACATCTAATCACCTCTGCACCAACATCGTTTGGGATGCCATATATGCCGAAAGAGGAAAGTTATTTCCCCATCTTACCAATGTTAAAAGTTACTTTCTAAAAAGTGTACAATTATGTATACGAAGCATATACTCTAGAATTTTTGCTTATTGACAATTTCTACGTATATGATATATATATATACATATATATATATATATAAATATATAAATATATATTACCCGTCTTGCTTGAATAAAAGATTGCTTTTCACTTTTAAACAAAAGTTTTATCATATCAATTCATGTAAATACATACTGTAGGATTATAAATAATAATAATAATATTGGATATTTATATAGCGCACTTCTCCACCATGCATGGTGCTAAAGGCGCTCCAACTAGGCAATAATTTTGAGAAAAAAAACGTGAAATAAACATGATATCTTGTCTTTTGGCAATTGCCCTTGGGAATTATTTTCCGAAGGGGTTGATTGTTATTAGGGGTAGTTGTCCTGATACGCAATAACTATAATAGTGATAACAATTGTACAGCATGTAAGTTGAAATGTGGTGTTCTTCTTTGATTAGTGTTTGCTTCAACTGCTATACGAGAATTAAATTTATAGAAAACAAAAATCATTCCCAAATTTCATCGACAGTGATCTGTTTAATGCCATAGTGTATTGTGACAAACATATAGTTAAAAATCATAAACAACATCTAGTTTTTTGAATTCCGCATTGCTTAAGTTTATGTTCTAAAGGTCAATTATCTCTTCACCTATATTCAAGCAAATATATGTTTCTTTATCGATAAGAATTTCCAGTGACATTCCACACTTATATATAATAAGCTAGTTTTAATAAAAAGCAGAATTTTGTTTCTGGGGGCTTTTGTCTGCGGGGGGTTGATTGTCCAAGGGGTAATTTTCAGGGGTGGGTAGTTGTCCTCGGGGGATGGGGTAGTTTGTCCAGGGGGTAAATGTTTTGGGGGGATTATTGTCCCGCTGGTAATTGGCTTGGGGGGGGGGGTGGTGATTGCCCAGGGGGTAATTATCCTAGAACCAAAGTCAGAGATATAGCAGGAAGTGTATTGTACCACGTGATCCATATTACGTTGACTTATCCATTAAACCAGGACTCCTCGACATACATTTCATCATATTATGTTCAGTTGTCAAGTGTTCATAAAGTTTTATCTAAATTGTTTTCTTCTTTTGTTTCATAATCATTGTAACTATAATTAATATTATTAGTTTTATTATTGTTACAATGATTGTTATCACTTTTTTAGTATCATTGTTATTTATGTATCACTATTATTTGTTAATATCATTATTTATGCATTTATTTTCTTATTTATTTATTTAGTTTCAAAGGTCACTGAATATTGGGTTGAATTTCGACGGATAAAATCTAAATTCATCTAACCGTCGCAGTGATAAACCAATTCTTAAGAAGCATTTCGAGGACAATCTGTCATTATCGATGTATTTGTGAAAGACGTTGTATTTATACGTCACATCAAAACGTTAAATGGTTAAGCAGTGACATCTTTATCTCTTATGCTCATATCTTTGAAGGGTATTTTCAATCAGCCTGCTTATTATGTCTTCTATTTCAAAGAAGTATTTCTTTGATTTCAAAAAGTCAATAACACTGTACATCTGATAACAATTACTTAATCGGAGATAATAAAGTAACCGTAAGAAAGAAAATAATATATTGCGTTTACTAATATTTCACATTGTGGTAAAAAAGGACGTGCTCGTACAATTTCATTAGCAATAGTAGGATATTACGCATTACAATTTTATAATTTTCTAATGCAACCTTTAAATTGTGAGAGGCATTTTATTATGACAAACTTGTTAACTATAAAATAATAAACTATAGTTCAATTTACAATTCGATGGTGTGAAATATCCATTCATTAAAGATAATCATTTAAATCATAAATGTGTGTGCGTGTGTGAGGGTGTGCGCGTGAGTGCGTATGTTTGTTTGCTTGTGGGGTTGTGTGTGAGTGTGTGAGAGGGTGTGTGTGTGTGCGCGCGTATGAGCATGTGTATGACAAGTTCTTATCATAATTGTCTTTATATGGAGGTTCTACTGAATATAGTAAATGTATGTCTATAGGGCGAATGACTGTATCAATGAAGGGGAGGAAGTTCCATTCGGTTTAACTTTTTAATCTAATGTCCTAATTCAAGTACCAACCAAAGATGACAAGACTTTCGTATGTATGATATTAATTAATTTTGTCCCCATTCTTTCCCCGAAGTACTTTATTTGTCACCATTCGTCTTGAAAATTCAAGTGCTCGTGTAGTGCATATTAAGTTTTTCTTTAATTGTATTTTCCCTTTTTTCCTTATCAAACGGAATCATTTATTGTAAATGCCTTAGAGCTAAGGTCAATAAAGTATTACCGTCAAAGCTGTCCACTATTGCCAATACAGGTTGAATAAAGTCATATGTTCTCCGAAATTCACTGTTTGATAAAAATTGATTAATAAAGGTTTGAGAAAATGTAAACTTTACCTCCCAAGAATAACTCATATTGTCAGAATCATTCCATTAAAAAAAAGATAAAGACAAATTATTCAAACTTTATATCCAACTTCATGGACAACCAGTGTACCTTTATTATCCACCGAGATCTTCATGTACAGTCGTTAAAAAATCAGAGTTGAAAAAAGAAAATCCACAATACCAACAGCCCCCGAGACCAATGATTGGTATCGTGGGCTCTTGGTCCAGTTATAACCGTCTATAATATTGTATTTGTTGTCAGGGTAAACCTACTATTTCAGAGCTTTAAAGATAAAGACCAGTTCTGGTCATGCGATTGCATTGTGAAAGAAACGTTGTGGAATCGATCAGAAAAGGTTGATCATCTAGCATATAAGTATTGGTGTGTACTGCAAGGTTCTGGAATCATCAAAATGATAAGAAATTTGGCCCAGTCTTGGTAAAGTTACAAGCACTGTACACAAAAAGATGTATATGGGACTACGCGACCACGTGCGCGATATCTGTTTGGTCCCAATAGATATAATAATTTACCAAATATATCAATTAGTAGGCGGTTTTCCGACTTTCCCGGCAAAATTTGTATCATCACGTATTAGTCAAAACATATTCTTTACATGATTGGTAATGAGAGTTTCCATTTCATTTTTTTGAGATAGGGGCGTTTCCAAAACTGGTCTTTACCTTTAAGAAAACTGAATAAGTTACATGAAATATATCATTACTTCTTTGAAATGAAGCACCAAGTGCTCATTGTTTAGACATTCCAAAAGGGTAGACTTCCCTTTAATGAACAGGGGGGATTTCCGGGTGGTAATTGTCCTCGGGAGGGGTTGGTTGTCATGGGGGGATTTCCCATGGGGCGGGGATGATCGTCCAGGGGGTAATAGGCTGACTTCCTATGGCAAGACACTACTTTACATTTGCCAAACTCCATCCAGTTGAGGTAAACGCTTACAAGGTATGAATAAATTCGTTCAAGTTCAAGAGCTCCGAAATAGCAGCCATGCTGAAGTCAGGGTCTAGTATTTGAGCGCCGGGAGAATATCATGTATCATAATCATGGGCGCTTTGCGAGAAAACAATTTAATTATCATCGTCAATATTATTATTGTCATTATTTTCATTATTATTACATGCATTATTATTATTATAAGTAGTAGTAGTATTATCATTATTATTATTATTATTATTATCATCGTTACTTTTATTAGTAGTATTATTATCATTATCATTATCTTGCCAATATTATCTTTATTTTTATAATCATTATTTTTTTATTATCAGTAGGTTTATAATTAGTTGTTACAGTAGTAGTATTATGCACTGGCATACTGATAGGGGGAGGGCAGTTGCCACCCGAAATAAAATTTAAACAAAATGTTGCTGAAATAACATGATTTTCCGGGTTTTTCTCACTTTTTTGTAAATTATACTTTTTTATTTTTTGTTTGTATTGCCCATTATGCCATCTGGTGGTGATGCAGATTTTTCCCAGCCCCAAAAAGTTTTTGCTCATTACGCCAATGGTAGTAGGCCAATAGTTACTATTATTATTATTATTATTATTGTTTCCATTATTATTATGACAATATTATTGTTATTATTATTACTGTTTGTAATTATCAGTAGGAGTAGTACTAGTTATGGTGGTAGTAGTGTAATTACCTATATATTATCTATGCAATAATCTATTTATTGATCTAATTTTAAGAATGGCAATGCTTATTCATTGAAGTTATAGTCATGCTCTCATAATAATGATAATAACATGAAGTAATAATAATAATGATAATAATAATGATAATAATAATGAAAATAACGATAATAATAATGAAAATAACGATAATAATAATAATAATAATAATAATAACAATAATAAAGTTTTCTTGTATAGGGCTTGTTCATTGACTGACCAAGGCGCATACACTATTATTATTACACCAGCCACGGGATTTAATTACTATTCTGCTTATTGCAATGCATATACCCAACTCGCTGGTAAGCATTCCAGCTAGTAGCCTTTTTACGGGCGCGCACATGCCAATCCAAGAACCATGACGTTCCCATCCTACCGGGTACCCATCGAGGTCAGTGATAGATAGCTATATTTGTTTAATCTGGTGAAAGATATTTTTCATACCTGGATTTCGAGATAATTGTAATTTGCTGTCACCTAATAGCGATAGTCCAATAACCTTTATTTTTTAATAAGTTAAGAGTTATAATCCACTAAAAAAACACCAATCTTTCCTTAATTACACATTTATTAGGTCACGGCATATCTATAGATAGAAAACAAAAAGGTTCAAGCAGCCTCTTTTATGTATGATTTGTAGAGCTCAGAGTGGTCTTTTTTTTATCTCTCCGCTACTGTGATCATGGTTATAGAATTTGAGGATGATGAATGACGAACCATAAGATTTAGAGACGCGTCCCCACTTATTATATCATTCTTTTACAAACAATTCTTCCTTTTCCTCTATTTTCATAAATTATGAAAGAGGAGATTATGAAAAATTCGTCAGAGGGAAGAAATATATATATATGTGTACACACATGATATGGTGGTTAAGACACTGGCGTCCGTAAGCAAGGAACCGGGTTCGATTCTCGGCGGAGACATTCGAAACAGCAATATGAACTTTGATCTAAGCTACACCAAAATTTTTCTCTCATTTCCTTTCGCACTTTAATGACCTCTACTAGAGTTGCCACAACTGTTGTAAAGGTTATTTCCTTATACTCATTAGACTTATGATACTTATATAATTATATGATATGACACAAAAGAAAGGCAAACTTACATACTTACCTATAAGTTGAAAGTTATCGAAACAAACCTTCAAACTTTGTTTTAACTTTTGTTTTGTTTCCTTCTTAATTATATTTTTGAAATATTGTTCATATCCTCCGTGGTTTCCTTCTTAGTCATTCTTTTAAAAGCTTTTCATTTTCTTTTTCTTTTTTAACTTCTTTGCAGTCCTCTTTTTAGGTGGTCTGTCGGTATCGACAGATCACCTATTGTTTTTGTCAGAATTTTCTTTCTTTATTTATTTATTCTTTATTTTTATTTATTTCTCCCCTTTTTTGTTCCGAGGATAACTCAAGATCGGTTTTGTCAATTTCTTTCAATTTTGGCACAGTCATAAGTCATTGTCATGAGACGTGACAGTAACATTTTCAAGGTCATCAGGTCATCGTGACGTCATCCAGGCGCCATTTTGTGAAATCACATGATCAATCATATCTTCATGATGCGTAATCAAAGGTCATTCATATTCATATCACATATACTTCCGGTCAAGGGTCAACAAGTCATGTCGTCAAAGGTCGTATAAAGGTCAGGACGCGCGTACGCGCGTCAAAATTTTAATATGCTCAAAATCACTTAACTAATAAATGAGAGTACGAATCAGGTCATTTTAAGCATTTCAACAATTTCCGTCCGTGCGCGTCCGCGCGCGTCATGCGCGCTCGCAGCGTACACATCGTAAAACGCCGTTTTTTCGCATGGTTTGTATTCCTGACACTATTTTGGACAATTTCCAACTATTTCCAGTCATTCTCGACCTTCCATAATGCCACACGCGTGCGTCAAACTTTAAAATTCGTGCGCGCGTCAATGGGCAATATAATGTAAAAAGTGGTAAAAACATGTCTATATAAAATCCGCCATAGCTCGTCAGAATGCCTAAATACCCCCCAAATTTTTAACGTTTTCTGGAAGGCCATGAAATTTTAATGTGATTTCATGTATAATTTTGTCCAATCGTATGTTCTGACGTCGTCATATTTGCATATGAACTCGAAAATTTGATTTTGAAAATATGACATCATAATTTTTGTATTCATTTGACAATATTGCAGTAATAGGTTGTCGATTTTCTTCCAAATTTTGATATGTTCTAGCTGAGACAATTCTCTACAAATGCAGTCATCACGAATTTTCATTTTGACAAAGGCATCATGGCGTATTTTTGCGATTAAAGGAGGCATGTCAATTTTTCACATTTTGCGTGTATTCTCTATGGGACATGACTTTTCTCAAAACTGGATTCTACATTACCGTCTTTCGCGAGCAATATCTCCGTCGTTTTAGTTTTGTTTTCGCTGAGCTTCGAGTATGTTGTAGCTGAGACAATAAGCTATCACAAGTGTGCCCTTTATTTTTCGATCAGATGCCGGGATCATGCTCATATTTCACTTGCAAAGTGGGATTTGAGAATTCCATTTTCCGTTCACGTGTAATGTCTATGTGGATTATTTTGGTATAGTGGTCATAGCACTTGCCTCCCATTCCGGCGACCCAAGTTCGATTCCTGGTGGGTCATTTTTTTTTTTTTTTTGCCGTCGTTTTAAATTTGATTTTATGATCTTCTTCGACTATTATAACATATTATCATATACAATCACAAACAATGTAATAAAATGCCTAATTTTGCGTGTTATATCTATGGGAGAAGAATGTCAATCGTTTGAGTACAACCCTATGGGAAATCTGATTCCTTGTCGTGTATCAAACCTATAGGGTTAATCTCCCAAATCTGTTGGAATATATCAAATCATCCCATTTTTATGATGTTAGTCTCCTTCCCAGACGTTTATACTTTCCAGTTATTCAGCCCAGGTATATGCATGTTTACGTCTCTCCCATTGCACGGACATAGAATTGTTTACATGTCTATAACTTCTCTCTTTCTCTATAATATAGTAAATATTTAATTCTATTTATGCTGGAAATATTAAATGCATCGTTCTCCATTGCATCTCTTTCTCTTGCTCTCTCTCTCTCTCTCTTGCTCTGTTTCCCTTCCCCTCTCTTGTTCTGCCCCCTATCCTTCTCTTGCTCTGTCTTTGCATCTCTCTCTCTCTACTCTTTAACTCTCTCCCTATCTCTGCCTCCCTCTACCTCGACCTCTTGCCTTGCCTCCCTCTTATTCTCTTGCTCTGTCTCCCTCTGCCTCTGCCCTTCTCTTTTCTTCTCTCTCACCCTCTACCTCTCCCGCCTCTGGTTCTCGTTCTCCTTCTATTATGTCTTGTAATGTTCCTTAATTTTCTATAGCTCTGCCCTTTGCCCTTTGGCCTTGGAACTCAAAATACGAATTTGCATATTATGACGTCAGCATATTTATGGAAAATTGATTGTATCTGTAAATATGGATCGATTTTCTTCCAAATTTTGCTATGTTGTAGCTAAGACAATTTTCTACAAGATCAGTTATTCAGATTACATAACAGACCACCTAATTCGTCCTCATGACGAATTACATTTCTAGTTTAAAAATTCTTTTCTCTAAAAATTATCACTGTTCAGTAATTAGCGGGTAAAATTATAATATGAAAACTTTTTTTGTTTTTGAAGTACTCCAAAATAAATAAGCGATTTGTCAAAATGTCGAAATTGTGGATAAGCCAATGCAAACGAGAGATAATATTGTTATCTACTCCTTACAGCTCTTTGTAAACATCATTGTCAGGGTTATCAGACACATTAGAAGTGTTTGCTTAGCCTTAAAATGTTTAAGAAAATATGAAAGGACAAGCAGAAGAACCGAGACCATTAACCTTGTAATTGCACATCCCTACTTAGCATGGGTGTCGATCACGGGGGATGGGGGGATGGGGATATATCCCCCCATATTTCAGGTGGGGGGATGGCATGTACAATCATCCCCCCAATAATTCACCATCACAAAAACAAACAAAAAATGAAGAGAAAAATTAATGATGAGAGTCCGATGAGAGTAGTTAATGGTTATTACTCGCAAGATGACCATCAAAATACATATTTTGCTATCTCCTTTTTATAATACATACATATATAAATAGAAAACGAAGTAAAAGAGACAACCGTATATCAGACAAGAATAAATTGAATTCTCGCTCATACGGCTTTATCAGGAATTGATGAATTTATTCAATTTATCCAATCAGACAAGGCGCGCATTTGTGGCGCGTTTCCGAATGCGCTCCATTTTGCACACGAAACGCATAACTCGCGATTGTGAGAGCGCGTACGTACGTGCACGTAGAAATTGCGTCATTCTCTCGTGGCTTTTGGTAGAGGCAAGACCTGTTGATTTGGACAATCAAAAATACCCACCCACCATCCCTAATATCACCGCCTGTGTAGCACTAGGTTGTCTTGCAAGCAATAGGATTCTGTAATAATGGTTGTGTTGGTTTAAGGAATAAGTTATGATTGACACGATATACGAAAGCAATTATGCACGGAGATTGTTTTAAATGCTTGTAGGTCAAGCAATCGAATAGGGTACAGTGGAATCTCAGTTAAAGGAGATTTCATATATAACAATGTTGTTAATATAGCAGAATAACAATCCTGGTCCCAGCTCGTTATACCATATTTTGTTGTTTGTTGTTAATTTGGTTATATCTAACGGCATTTCTGCTGTAGCATAGTAATTTTAATGGCACATAGAACCTCGTTATACCGACTTTCCGCTGTATACAGTGGGTTTGAAAGTATTCAGTGATTGTGTTAATGTATGCCAGAAGAATTGTATTCCCAAAAGACATGCATGGTAATGCTATAACAAATTAAAAGTTTACTCGGATCTGTAGCAAATTGCTTGGTCGCACAAATATCTGCGATTGGCTCCGCAGTCGTGGGCCGTGAGCCGAGGAATTTTGTCCTGGTCATGTTTTTTCAGATCAGTGGTCTGAAGATCGGTTTTCGCCCTCACCTCATCCGAAAGGGGGTCACGGAGTGGCCTCGGGGGGAGGGGTGTCTAAATACGCGCATCGCGTATAATTTGCGTTGTGACATGTGTAATTGCAATTGGTGCATGCTATATGAATAAAATCACTGTTTGAAATATAGGTCGCCGACCTGGACGGATTTTTATCAATTTGGGCCTTCATCACACTTACATATAATAGCAAGAAATTATATTACCATTCGTAAGACAAGTAATTCCAGGAGCCTCGCTCGATTTTACATGCGGGGAGGTATACCTGGAGGGAAGTGATGGAGCCCGGTTGGGAACACTTTTGCTGGAATCGTTGATGAGAGCTGGGAATGGGTGGTGCACCTGGGTTACTTAAAAATTTCCCCGTTTGATTGGGCGGTATTCCTGATGGCTAAACGCTTGGATATTAGGTTATGTATGGGGTGCAAATTTCCTCATTTTCCAGCATTGATTCCAGCACTAGTTCTGTAATCGGGTTGGATACTCAAATTTGTGTGTAATGCACTTTTGCTGGAATCGTTGATGAGAGCTGGGAATGGGTGGTGCATCCGGGTTACATACAAATCTTCCCCGTCTGATCGGGCATTCCTGACGGCTAGCAAGGGGTGCTCGTGGCAATGCAGAGGGGATATTTGTTTACGAGAAGGGGTTTGTAGCCGTGGTTTAACCCTTCTCTGGCTACACGATTGGATTTCACATATTTTGATTTTCAGGTTTATGTATGGGGTGCAGATTGCAGCTTAGATTCCAGCACTAGTTCTGTATTTTGGGTTGGATACTCAAATATGTGTGTAATGCAATTATAATAATTGGCGTGAATTCATGTACCGCCATGGTAAAATGATTTATGTACAAATGACAGAATCCAATGTTAAATAAAAGCCACGAAAAATGCATAATTCGAACGGTTTGTCGTTTCCTCATTTATCAGCCGTGAATAACAACAATATTAACAGTAAAAGTAATAGTAAAAGTGATGCTGATGATAATAATAATAGTAATGATAATAATGATAATATTATCAATAATGATAATGATAAAATAATGATAGTGATGATGATAATGATGATAGTGGGGATTATGATTATTATTGATATTATTATCATATTACTATCATTATTATTATCATTATTATTATTATTAGTAGTAGTAGTAGTAGTACATGTAGTATCATTATTACTTCCTTTTTTCTATTTTTCATTTTCAGAACAGCGAGGCATGTATTCATATTCATTGACATTATAATCATAGTCTTATCTAAGTGTTTCGAGAATAAATATGTCAAAATACGAAAGATGACTTCCATTAGTCTAACAAGAGTTTATTAATAGATATAAATATTTGTTTAATCTGGTTTAAATAATCTTCGATACCTGGATTTTTTGATAATGGTAATTTTCTGTCACTTAATAGCGATAAAGTGCTTTTAGATAAGAAATATTACGCTGCTGGGCGACAAAACCTCGTATCTCAACAAAAGTTAAATGTACAGGAGAGTAAAAAATATGGCTGCCATAACACTGTATCCAATGGGATAGGCTTCCCTTTGACTTGGTGTAGTGGCTTCATTTTGGGAGATAGAGAGCAAGACAACCTAGTGCTACACAGGCGGTGATATTGGGGATGGTGGGTGGGTATTTTTGATTGTCCAAATCAACAGGTCTTGCCTCTACCAAAAGCCACGAGAGAATGACGCAATTTCTACGTGCATTGGCACGCACCGGTCAGTGCCGACACGGGTAGGATACGTATAGGATACGCATAGTTCGCGAGGTGTTCACGAAAGTCGTCAAACAAATTTGTCGTGTCAAAATTTTGAATATTTTCAAATTCTGCCACGAATTCAAGCCTTGTCCCGCATTGGCCCTCATATCCTCCCGCACGTTTTCCGCAAACGCTTCCCGTTGTGGCAAGAACGTGGCACGAAACAATGCGCAAACCATGCGCGAACCAAAATCGTGCAAGTGTCAGGGTACCTTTAAAGGCACCCTGACATGTGCATGAATACCTTTTGTTTGCCATATTGAGAAAAATGCTTTCATCTATGTTCCATATACCGTCGGTGCATGAATGAATAATGATTACAAAACTTTCATCGGCACGAATCATGCCAGAGATCATTCTAAAATACACATAGTCGGTTCTCCAATAAATTATTTCCCTAATTAAGCATTCATTAGATCAGGGCATATCTATATTTCATATATATATATGTGATAATAGGTTGTGTGTGTGTGTGTGGGGTCGACTAGTCTATTGAAGTGATCTATTTTTTTATTGGCTCAGAGTCATATATAGGAAAACAAGGTGAAAAGGTCTTCTCTTTAAAGAATGCGATTGGACTTGATTGCTTTTGTCATGTGACTAGTTGTTATCTGTGCGTCAGTTCGAAGTTCACTCATCCATTTTTTAAATTTATTCTTTTGTATAATGTTACCTGGTCCATTATTGTTTTTAGAGAGTAGTGGAAGAAAGGACATTACTCGAGCTCTATTCTGAACAAAACTGTGCTTACTCTCAGTAGCCCTAGACCGAACATTCTGCAAAAGATGGCCAAAAAAGTTGCTCTTTTTTCGACGGTATTTGCAGCCAGCAGAGATGGTTTGATAGACATCATTTCGGGTGCAGATTTTTTGCATAGGAGGCATGCTGAGCACTTTACATATATTGCAAATGACACCGATGTTGTCATCTATGCTGTAGTGTCTTCGATTGGCAAGGACTCTAAAGAATCAGCACAGACTATTATAAAGAATAATAATTCTAATGTTGACAAAAAAGACGCTATCGAATTTCCAACACACGTTGGAAGAGTTAGAGTATCGGTCTACAAATATAGGTCTAGTGGTGATTACGAGGATGCTAAACCAGACGCCTCCATAGAAGGCAAATCCAACCGTAATTACATAGTCAGACAAATATCAACTGGTGAGTTAGTTGTTAAACGGGCAAAGAAAGGACGCGTTTGGACGGTGAAAAAGATCAAAAGTTAGAGGTGAGTTTATAATGTCAACAATTATCTCATTTTCAAAATTTATTTCAGTTATAAAAAGAACATCATTAAAAGTTATAGGACTTTTTCGTAGCCAATACATTTGAGGTATAGTTGCATTTTTGTACTATATGCTTTTTGTTAGATGACTCTAAACAAAATTAATTATGAGGAACATCATGCATATGACTAAAAGTACTAAGTTACATTTATTAAGTCGAAATAAACGGTGTTTTTTGTATCGTTTAGAATGTGTGGAGTTTTCCTGCTTCCGCATTTTCTTTCATAATTGTGTTACGTAGTTTTGTGGAAAATGATTTCGATTACGTTTCAGTAAAACCTTGAAACAAGCACAGCCCGTGGAATAAGAAGAGTAAGTCTTGTAAGTCTATTTTGTCGGACATCACCCAAATCAAATTTCAGCCTGATTAGTCATCGTGACATTTTTTCCCTTCACAAATATGACTACCAAAGTATCCAATGTTGATAATACCTTCGACGTTGCTTCGAAATAACTCAAATCATCTTTGTAGTAGGTCTATACATATATATTATGGATTAAGCAATTTTTGTTTCGTCAGAAATGATGGAGGCTGCTAGCTCGGGACTCCGCCTATATCTTGGTCTTGTATACATCTAATCACCTCTGCACCAACATCGTTTGGGATGCCATATATGCCGAAAGAGGAAAGTTATTTCCCTATCTTACGAATGTTAAAAGTTACTTTCTAAAAAGTGTACAATTATGTATACGAAGTATATACTCTAGAATTTTTGTTTATTGAAAATGTCTTCGTGTATGATATATATACATATATATATATATATAAATATAAATATATAAATATATATTACTCGTCTTGCTTGAATAAAAGATTTTTTTTACTTTTAAACGAAAGTTTTATCATATCAATTCATTTAAATACATACTGTAGGATTAATAATAATAATAATAATATTGGATAGTTATATAGCGCACATATCCACCATGCATGGTACTAAATGCGCTCCAACTAGGCAATGATTTTGAATAAAACGTGTAAGAAACATTATTTAACATATCTTAGAATAGACGAATACACATCGTAATAGAGGGTTAATATTTAACCTTTATGCTTATTAAATAAATGTTTTAATCAGGGAATAAGCGAAATTTCACTGCTAAATGATATCAATAAATAGGTTCTAGGACAATTACCCCCTGGACAATCAACCCCGGCCAAGTAACCCCTATAGAAATTACCACCCCCCCCCCGTTGATAAGTAACCGCTATGGAAAATTACCCCCGTGGACAATTACCCTCGGTAAATTACCCCTAGGACAATTAACTCCTCCCCGTGGACAATTAGTCCCGGTAATTTACCCCCAAGGTCAATTACCCCCGGAGATCAATTACTCTCTGGAAAATTACGATCTAGGACAATCACACCCTGTTTGTGTATGGGGGGTTGCACATGATATCTTGTCTTTTGGCAATTGCCCTTGGGAATTATTTTCCGAAGGGGTTGATTGTCCTTAGGGGTAGTTGTCCTGATACGCAATAACTATAATAGTGATAAAAATTGTACAACATGTAAGTTGAAATATGTTGTTCTTCTTTGATTAGTCTTCGCTTCAACTGATCTACGAGAATTAAATTGATAGAAAACAAAAATCATTTCCAAATTTCATCGATAGTGATCTGTTTAATGCCATACTGTATTGTGATAAACATATAGTTATAAATCATAAACAACATCTATTTTTTTGAATTCCGCATTGCTTAAGTTTATGTTCTAAAGGTCAATTATCTCTTCACCTATATTCAAGCAATTATGTGTTTCTTTATCAATAAGAATTTCCAGTGACATTCCACACTAATATATAATAAAGCTAGTGTAAAGAAAAAGCACAATTTTGTTTCTGGGGGCTATTGTCTTGGGGGGTTGATTGTCCAAGGGGTAATTTTCAGGGGCGGTGAGTTGTCTTCGGGGTGGGTAGTTTGTCCAGGGGGTAATTGTTTTGGGGGGATTATTGTCCCGCTGGTAATTGGCTGGGGGTGGTGATTGCCCAGGGGGTAATTATCCTAGAACCAAAGTCAGAGATATAGCAGGAAGTGTATTGTACCTTGTGATCCATATTCCGTTGACTTATCCATTAAACCAGGACTCCTCGACATACATTTCATCATATTATGTTCAGTTGTCAAGTGTTCATAAAGTTTTATCTAAATTGTTTTCTTCTTTTTTTTCATAATCATTGTAACTATAATTAATATTATTAGTTTTATTATAGTTACAATGATTGTTATCACTATTCTAGTATCATTGTTGTTATAATTATCATTATCATTATTATCACTATTATTTGTTAATATCATTATTTATACATTTATTTTCTAATTTATTTATTTAGTTTCAAAGGCCACTGAATATTGGGTTGAATTTCGACAGATAAAATTTAAATTCATCTAACCGTCGCAGTGATAAACCAATTCTTAAGAAGCATTTCGAGGACAATCTGTCATTATCGATGTATTTGTGAAAGACGTTGTATATATAGGTCACATCAAAACGTTAAATGGTTTAGCAGTGACATCTCTTGTGCTCATATCTTTGAAGGGTATTTTCAATCAGCCTGCTTGTCATGTCTTCTATTTCAAAGAAGTGTTTCTTTGATTTAAAAAAAGTCAATAACACTGTAGATCTGATAACAATTACTTAATTGGAGATAATAAAGTAACCGTAAGAAAGTAACCGTAAGATCTTGAACTGCAATGGAGACAGACGCGTAAATCTGAGACTGGCCATGCGGCACCGCCTTATATCTTTTCTTCAAACTATTTACACCTAATATCTTTGTTTTCTTATCAGATGTTGTCCACGGACCTTGTAAGTGAGTATTATAGTATAAACTGATACTGTTTTTGTCTGATTTTGCACCATCTATTTTTTGGATTTTTACGACTTTAATGAGTAACACCACATGGAAAAATGACTTCGCGTAACCTCCGTTAACTAATTAACCCCAAGACATCTTCCGAACGCTGCAGCCAGCGCCGGGGCAACTCCAATGAATGAGAACCAGCCATCCAAATCGGCAGTGAGCGAGTCGCTTTCACTTACTGATATAGGCAAAAATATGCAGTCTTTGTTCTCGAAGGTCTTCGAAAAGCTTGACCACCTAACAACTGAAATCGCATCAATCAAATCTAAAGTCAACGAAATTGAAGGGGCGGTTGACTTCAATTCTGCAAAGGTCCTGGAGATTGAGAAGGATATTATCCCCAAAGTCAAGGCCGACTTCGAATCTCAAGTTGCTGATCTTCAGGAGCAGCTAACAGCGATGGAGATATATAATCGCCGTGCAAATTTATTGTTCTACGGGCTCGAAGAGCAACGCAATAAGAATGTCTGCCAAATTGTTCGCAATTGCATTTTCCACCTTGGAATCAACGAAGTTGAAGCTAACAACATGGCGTTTGTTAACGTCCATCGCCTATATCCCGACGTGCAACTCTGGATCGCAACCCAAATCAACCCCAAGCGCCTGACCCGATAATTGTTAAATTTGTGTACATGGAAGAGAGAAATAAAGTTCTAGCTACCTTTGAGAATGGTGATCATCGACCTCGAGATCGCGACCAACACCTCCCTGATACTCCCGCTCGAGCGCGCATCTCTGTACGTACCGACCTTCCGCCTACCCTGAAGGCCAGGCGGGGATACCTGGCTCAAGTTGCCTACAAGATGAGGAAAAAGGATAATGTATCAACAAAAATCTTTCTTCAGAATACCGTGGTCCGTCTGAAATGGAAACAGAAAGGAGCAACGAGGTGGAACGATTATCAAGATGAGTAACATTAACTAACTTTTGAAACTTTGTCTCTTCTTACTATGTCTGGACATGTCAGAAAATTGTTTTGTCTTATTCCCTCAGAGTGACATAAGTCTGTCTACAGTGCAAACAGAAAATAGGAACTTAATAGAATGAACATTAAGATGAGTTAAATTAAAATGTTTTATTTACTTATAATACACAGATTCAGACAAACTTGATTGAAATTCTGTAGGAAACCTTTATTGCATGTCATTATATTTTTGTCTATGATATTATGTCAATATAGTTCAAAAAAAAAAAAAATTATTATGGTTTGTCTAAATATAGAAACAGAATAGGAACAACTCAAAGGATTGACTTTCATAATAAGTAATAACAGATTTTTTTTTTCTTTTTTCATATTTGCTTTTTCAGGTGAAGAGAATACAGACTAACAAATTGTAGTCTTCTTTCACATGTGAATTTTGTTTTGAAAACATTTCCTAAGAATGACATAAGACTGTCTACAGGGTAAACAGAAAAGAGCAAATTAATAGAATGAAATTAAGATGAGCGAAAAGACAACGATTTGTATACTTATAGAAGTTAAAATAATTTAGAATCAGACATGTTTGTTTGAAAATCTGAGGGAAACCTTCATTGCATCTCAATATTTTTTGTGTATGATAATATGTCAATATAGTTCTCAAGTAATCTCAACAAAATCTTTTCTATGGTCTGTCTTAATGTAGAAACAGAACGAGAACAATTAATAGCTAGTATATCTTTTGCTTCTACAAAAAGTGCCTAAACTAAATGCTGTCCTTTTTCCCCCCATTTTTTTCATAAGAAATTGTAAACATGTTTCTTTGAATGACATAGGTGTGTCTACAATACAAAAAAGTGATTAGTGACAATTGATTAGATTGTTTATCATCGTAGACGAAGTTAAATCACGATGCTTCTTATATAGATTCAGAAACGGACAGATTTGTTTGACATCTTTGAAGAAACCTTTCTAGCATTTCATCATATTTTTGTCTATGACAAATAACCTGTTAACTAGCTGAGTTCTAATAAATGATTTCATTGTTAGTAAGTGATTTTCTTGAGCACCTAAAATGGTTAGAATAAGATTTTCTTATGGAGATTATATCAATTTACAGTTTTATATTGCGGTGCACGCATGTTACCAGTTGTTAGTCTCAACACGGTTAAGGAAATAGCAGTTCAATTGGCCTTTATTTTGCAAATTGTTATCACATTTTTCACTGTTTACTTACTTGTAATCAACCATGTCATTAAGTTATACCCTGGTGCGAATCCCATTGTTCACCTTACATGTATGTTGTATGATTACCTTGTCTCTCCACATGTACGCATGGTCACTCGAGCGATGCAATACACATTTTTCTCGTTGTCCTATTACAAGCTGTTCATGTTTCAGTGTAATCTACATATGCTGACTCTATCAAGATACATGTATGTTAATTGCTTTTCACTTGGAGTAAACTATTTATCACTCATTGTGTTATCTCTTTGCTATACTGGCGAGTGATGATGAGTTGACTGACTGATGTTTCACCTACTCGCGGTAATGTAGAAAGTCTTGAAAAGAATGTGCAGAATCCTGCTTTAAATGTCATAAATACGTATAATGCACTGATGCCTGATCTAAATCTTATCCATGAAATTAATGATTTATCTCAACAGAACATGTCGTCTTGTTATGCATTACCTGGAAACCTACCTAAATATAAAAGTCTTGAGTTCAAATAATTTCTCAGTCTTACACTATAATATAAGAAGCTTGTGTAAAAATATAGATCAATTACAACTGTTACTGAATTCGCTAAATGTAGATATTTCTGTTATAGGATTATATGAAACCTGGTTATCGGATTCACTCACTTCTCTTGTTCAGTTGGATGATTATTTTCTCGTAGTAAACAACATCCAGTTTGAAGTGGTTAAAAATCTAACATATATGACGGGAGCTTTTGAAAGTATTTTTATCGAGATTGAAATCACAACTGGAAAAAAACAAACTTGTAGGTGAAATTTATAAACCACCAGTGTCCAGCACAAATTATAAACAAATACCCCGGTCTCCTTGGATCGCAAAGTCCTTACTTAGATTGATAAATGAGAAAAACAAACTTTATTATAAATTTAAATATACAGGTACTGATGCTAAATCTAAATACTCTACATATAAAAATACTTTAAAAAGGGAAAAAAAGTTCGGGCTATGATGGTATATCATATGATCTTCTAAAAAAAATTATACATGAAATTGTTTCACCCTTGACAAATATTTTTAATTTGTCTTCGCAGTCTAGTGTTGTCCCTGATAAGATGAAGGTCGTTAAAGTAATACCCATCTACAAAAAAGGTTCAGAGGATGAATTAGGTAATTATCGTCCGTAAGATTTGTATGTGATTGTGTACAAGCAAATAAGTTATCTCTTAATTTCAAAAAGACAAATTACATGGTATTTAGTAATTCACTGCATATTTTGCCTGGTGATGTTTTCATGAATGGCAATGAGTTAAAACAAATTGACTCAACAAAATTTCTTAGTTTTTACATTGATTGTAAATTAACATGGAAAGTCCATATTGACTACTTATGTAAATTGCTTTCAAGAAATCTAGGAGTTACCATTAAACTCAAACATCATTTTCCTCCTCATATTTTAAAATTATTATATACTACTTTATTATTACCATAATTAAGTTACGGAATATTAGTTTGGGGAAATTCTTCCAAGACGAAAATTGATTCCATACTCAAAATACAAGAAAGAGCTGTAAGGATAATTTCTTCTGCTGAGTTGTTGGCACATACAAATCCATTTTTTCTTTCTAACAAGTTATGGAAAGTATCAGACCTATATCACTATTTTGTAGGGATATTTATGTATCAACTTAATAAAGGCGAATTGCCAAGTGTTTTCACTAATATGTTTTTTTTAAATAGTGACATTCATTCGTATCCCGCCAGACAATCATGCAATGTTCATCTATTCCCGGTACGCACCGTTCTTGCCCTTAAAACAATAACCAATACAGGACCTTCATTTTGGAACAGTTTGGACGCTGCGTTAATTCAATCACCCTCGCTATATTCATTCAAGCGTAAACTCAAAGACTTCCTCTTGAAATCATACGCATAAGGCAAATTATCGCTATTTTTTATTATTTATTTGTGACTTTTTTCTTTCTTATTTCACCTCGCTCGAGTGACTATTATGACTTTTATGACTATTATGTAACCTCATACCTGTATTTATTGTGTATCAATTATATTTCCCGGATTCGTCTCTCTTCATTGCACTGGAATTTCTTATACAATCATTGGTATATGGGAACTTATATTATACAAGCATTGCTTTTTAATAGGTTCCTCATATTTCACGTTATTGATTATTTACTGCCATCGTTGTTTTTTGTCATAATGCTTTATCTTGCTGACCTTTAATAATATATTTATGTGAAATGTGAAACAATAAAAACAAAACAAACAAACAAAGAAAATAATATATTGCGTTTACTAATATTTCACGTTGTGGTAAAAAAGGACGTGCTCGTACAATTTCATTAGCAGTAGTAGGATATTACGCATTACAATTTTATAATTTTCTAATGCAGCCTTTTAATTGTGAGAGGCATTTTATTATGACAAACTTGTTAACTAAAAAATAATAAACTACAGTTCAATTTACAATTTGGTGGTGTGAAATATCCATTCCTTAAAGATAATTATTTAAATCATAAATGTGTGTGCGTGTGTGAGTGTGTGCGCGTGAGTGCGTATGTTTGTTTGCTTGTGGGGTTGTGTGTGTGTGTGTGTGTGTGAGAGAGGTGTGTGTGTGCGTGTGTGTGTGTGCGCGCGCGTATGAGCATGTGTATGACAAGTTGTTATCATAATTGTCTTTATATGGAGGTTTTACTGAATATAGTAAATGTATGTGTATAGAGCGAATGACTGTATCAATGAAGGGGAGGAAGCTCCACTCGGTTTAAATTTTTAATCTAATGTCCTAATTCAAGTACCAACCAAAGATGACAAGACTTTCGTATGTATGATATTAATTAATTTTGTCCCCATTCTTTCCCCGAAGTACTTTATTTGTCACCATTCGTCTTGAAAATTCAATTGCTCGTGTAGTAAATATTAAGTTTTTCTTTAATTGTATTTTCCCTTTTTTCCTTATCAAACGGAATCATTTATTGTAAATGCCTTAGAGCTAAGGTCAATAAAGTATTACCGTCAAAGCTGTCCACTATTGCCAATAAAGGTTGAATAAAGTTATATGTTCTCCGAACTTCACTGTTCGATAAAGATTGATTAATAAAGGTTTGAGAAAATGTAAAATTTACCTCCCAAGAATAACTCATATTGTCAGAATCATTCCATTAAAAAAAAGATAAAGACAAATTATTCAAACTTTATATCCAACTTCATGGACAACCAGTGTACCTTTATTATCCACCGAGATCTTCATGTACAGTCGTCAAAAAATCAGAGTTGAAAACAGAAAATCCACAATACCATACCGATAGCCGCCGAGACCAATAATTGGTATCGTGGGCTGTTGGTCTATTTATAACCGTTCGTTTTTTTTTTCAACTCTGATTTTTTGACGACTGTACATGAAGATCTCGGTGGATAATAAAGGTCGATCTGGCGCTGCTTAGTGGCTGCCGGGCTCACGATCAATTGGGCAAAAAGAATTTCCATTTTTGGTTTAACTTAATAAAATTTGGAGTGGACTTTAAAAGATTATTATGATTATTATTATTTGTTGTCAGGGTAAACATACTATTTCGGAGCATTAAGAAAACGTAATAAGTTACATGAAATATATCATTACTTCTTTGAAATGAAGCACCAAGTGTTCATTGTTTAGACATTCCCAAAGGGTAGACTTCCCCTTTAATGAACAGGGGGATTTCCGGTGGTAATTGTCCTCGGGAGGGGGGGGTGGTTGTCATTGGGGGTGATCGTCCAGGGGTAATAAGCTGACTTCCTACAGCAAGACATTAATTTACATTTGCCACGCTCGATCCAGGTGAGGTAAACGCATTCAAGGTATGAATAATTTCGTTCAAGTTCAAGAGCGCCGAAAAAGCAGCCATGTTGAAGTCAGGGTCTTAGTATTTAAGCGCCGGGAGTGTATCATGTATCATAATCATGACGCTACGCGACAAAACAAAAATTATCATCGTCAATATTATTATTGTTTATTTTCTTTCTATTCGAGATATTCATGTACTCTCCTCGAGCCGCCGCTATTGTCATGTATAAATGAATGTATGCGTATAAAAGTGGAGTTATACGAGCTCTTGCTTCAATGACGGTTTGTCAGAGGAATGAGATATTTCAATATAAGGCAAAAGTCCCATTTCAAGGTACATAAAGCTTGCATAATTTATTCAAACAGATGCAGATTGCAAAGAACATAAACAGTTAAAAAAAAAGACTGCCCAAATGCTACAAATGATTGCCTATTCGTGAATTTGAATACCTTACGTTCATCAGGGCGGTGCATTTGCGAATTGGAATGCATTTACGTGCATTTTTAAAAATTTTACCGCGCTTTTGACACGTTTATGTGAGAAAATCATGAAATCGCATGTTAATACAATTAAATCGAATAAACTAGTTAGCTTTCATAATGTTGATCTCGGTGATCATTCAAATTCGCTCAAAGTTGAATGATCGCATCGTTAAATCGGATGCAACTCTGATGAAATTGGGCGGGAAAAACTGTAATATAACATCAGCCACGGGATTTAATTACTATTCTGCTTATTCCAATGCATATTCCCAACTCGCTGGTAAGCATTCAAGCTACTAGCCTTTTTAGGGCGTGCACATGCCAATCCAAGAACCAAGACGTTCGCATCCTGCCAGGTACCCATCGAACCCCTGGGTGGAGAGGAGTAGTGTAGATAAGATGTCTTGCTCAGGGACAATGGTGCCATGCCGGGGCTCGAACCCTTGATATTTGCATTTCCAGTTAGGTAATTAATAAACAACTCGACTAGGACACATTATCCAAGTGTCTGGAGAATCAGTGGGTCAAAATACAAAAGACGTAAGTCATTGATCTTGCAGAGGTCACTAATAGATAGCTATATTTGTTTAATCTGGTGAAAGAGTTTTTCATACCTGGATTTCGAGATAATGGTAATTTGCTGTCACCTAATAGCGATAGTCCAATAACCTTTTTTATATTTATAAGTTAAGAGTTAAAGTCCACTAGAAATCACCAATCTTTCCTTAATTACACATTTATTAGGTCACGGCATATCTATAGATAGAAAAAAAAGTTTCAAGAAGCCTCTTTTATGTATGATTTGAAGAACTCAGAGTGGTTTTTCTATCTCTCCGCTACTTTGATCATGGTTATAGCATTTGAGGATGATGAATGACGAACCACAAGATTTAGAGACGCGTCCCACTTAATATTATATCATTCTTTTACAAACAATTCTTCATTTTCATATATTTTCATAAAGGGACGAAATATATATATATATATATATATATATATATATATGTGTGTGTGTAAACACACATGATATAGTGGTTAAGACACTGACGTCCGTAAGCAAGGATCCGGGTTCGATTATCGGCGGAAACGTTCGGAATAGCAGTGGGAACTTTGATCTAAGCTACACCACAATTTTTCTCTCATTTCCTTTGGCATTGTAATTACCTCCACTAGAGTTGCCACAACTGTTGTAAAGGTTATTTCCTTATACTCGTTAGACTTATGATACTTATATAATTATATGATATGACACAAAAGACAGGCAAACTCACATACTCACCTATAAGTTAAAAGTTATCGAAACAAACCTTCAAACTTTGTTATAACTTTTGTTTTGTTTCCTTCTTAATTATATTTTTGAAATATTGTTCATATTCTCCGTGGTTTCTTTCTTAGTCATACTTTTAACAGCTTTTCATTTTCTATTTCTTTTTAACTTCTTTGTAGTCCTCTTTTTAAAAATTCTTTTCTCTAAAAAATATCACCGTTCAGTAATTAGCGGGTTAAAATTCTAAATTGAAAACTGTTGTTGTTGGAAGTACTCCAAAATAAAAAAGCGATTTGTCAAAATGTCGAAAATGTGGATAAGCCAAGGTAAACAAGAGATAATATTGTTATCTATCCTTACAGCTCTTTGTAAACATCATTGTCCGGGTTATCAGACATATTAGAAGTGTTTGCTTAGCCTTAAAAGTGTTTAAGAAAATATGAAAGGACAAGCAGAAGAATCGAGACCATTAAGCTTGTAATTGCACATCCCTGCTTAGTTACAATGGGAGGAGAAACCCGAGGGTCACAGTGATTCAGTTAATTGTTCTCCTCCCAAGCACAGGTGACGCCAAGCACTTAACAACAATAATAACAGTGAAAGTAATAGTAAAAATGATGCTGATGATAATAATAATAGTAATGATAACAAGAATAATGATAATGATAAAATAATGATAGTGACGATGATGATGATAGTGGTGATTATGATTATTATTGATATTATTATTATATAACTATCATTATTATTATTATTAGAAGAAGAAGTATCATTATTTTTTTTCTTCTTCTTCTATTTTTCATTTTCAGAACAGCGAGGCATATATTTATATTCATTAACATCATAATCATAGTCTTATCTAAGTGTTTCGAGAATTAATATGTCAAAATACGAAAGATGACTTCCATTAGTCTTACAAGAGTTTATTAATAGATATAAATATTTGTTTAATCTGGTTTAAATAGTCTTCGATACCTGGATTTTTTGATAATGGTAGTTTTCTGTCATTTAATAGCGATAACGTGCTTTTAGATAAGAAGTATAATCTAATCGAAATTATCCATTTGTGTCCCTAATCACACATGTATGAGGTCAGGGCCTATCCATTGTTCACATTTATTTTTAGAAGTGTCAAGCTGCCTTTTTTATGTATGTCTTGAAGAGCTCAGATTGGTATTTCTATTTTTGCTACTGTGATCATGGTTATAGTATGAGTGTACGATACATCACATTGGAACCAGACAAACCATTACATATAGGGACAATCTATCACTTTTTAACAATTTCTCTTTACTTCTAATTTCCATGCATAAAGGAGATAGTTTAAAAGTCGTTTTACAGAGGAGAAATATGTTGTGTATATGAAACGTCGCTGAAATAACATAACGGTCTCTATATTTATAAATAATAACGTCTATTAGACACGATACGTGTTCGGCACTCACTGTCCAAAAATAAAGAAAAATGGGGAAAAATTAAAACAATATTGAAGAATAAATGAATAAATAAATGGATAAAAAATGATAAATAATACTTTAAACAAATGTATATATAATGGGAAAAACTATATTTTAGCATCATTAAAATAACATTATCTAATCGGGTACCTCGATTCCGAATGTGAGGATAGCGGTCAACTCAGAGGCAGGAATCCTCCTTTGCTTAAATTTATTTATTTACGAGTAAAGAGAGTGAGGCGTAAAATTCGGTTAACTGTGTTACACATTTCATTTCGATATAAAAACACACTAGATAAGATTATATTCGGGCACCATGCTGCCAGAACATGATCATATTAGGGCAGAGAGGTGCACGAATATCGTAATATAGGGATATTCACGCAACTGCCTGAAATCATCCCGCTTCTAAATATGGTCATCGAGGGGAGCGAGCGAGGAATAGGAATAAGTTTATTTTCTATGAAATGATTTTCCTCATCAAAATACCCCAAATGATAATTATTTATTTGGGTATCTTGTTGTTTCTGGAAGTTTTGTCATATATTTGACGTTATTACAGAATATGTTTTTAAGATAACTGAATTTCTCTCGCGACACCTTTATTCCGTGCGGCATTCCGGTTGGAAAAGGCACTTTAGAGCATGTTCAATATTTCAGCACCAATATTAATCTGTTTGGAAACAATTGCAGATCATACAGTCTTCTCTCATTTTAGCTGTATATATTGCAACGGTAAAAATGAGGAACACTTAAAAGGAACTCTCGCAATGATTATGGAACGTTTGTAAATAATATTTTGTAATAAGTGATGGATAAAGATTGTTTGAAAAGTAAACATTATTCTGGTTTTGTGAGACACTTGGCCGAGCATGAGTTAAATTTATTACAATATCACACGTTGTCACGTTTTATCAATGTCTCAAAGTCCATTTTTGTTCTCGATCACTTGGTTTTCTCAGTATAAAATTGAGCAACTACACAGATCAAGAACAGTTCACCCTGTCGCATGCACCGTGTATTGAATACATTCATTTAGTTAACATAAAGGGCAATATGGCAGCAATTGCAGCTACCGCCGAGAGTGTATCGGAAATTCTTAAAATTGTCGAAAGTATAAAATCGAGTGGAATGGGCCCGAAACACAACACGCATATTGCAAATGCCACATCAGCACCCGTCATGGTTCTCCTTACCCATTCCAAGGGTGGAATGAACAAAGTGGTCATCGAAAGCAGAGATTATGTTTGCTTTCCGACACCACATGGTTCCGTGTCGGCGTTTGCCATTAAACGTCGAAATGGCCGTTTTGGAGAACAAGCCGATTCTAAGATCAGTGATGAATCTGATCGTAGTTTCATTGTCAAAGAAGCATCTACGGGGGATCTTGTATTCGCACGTTCAAAATATGGAGCAAATGTCTGGACAGAAGAGAAAGGAATACGCCGTTAGATAGGTAACACCAACTATTCATTTGAATTACACTATGTCGACAATTTGCATTGACTGCAATATTTCAAAAGTTAGGCTGACACTCAATAACATGATATCGGACAGGCGCGGATCCAGGATTTCTTAGACACACAATTTTTTACAAATTTTGAAAATCGAAAATTCGCTCAGTGAGCACATATTTTGGATCCGCCAATGTCAGAAGTGAAAGAAACTTTACGTAGCATCTTCTCCCACGAGGATTGAAGTTAATATTAAATAATGATAATCAATATTACTTCTGTTAATAAACGCGAACTACGTGATGTTTGAAACATTTTACAGTTATGATTCTTTTCATATTGGAAACAACAAATATAACAGTAAAGTATAGAGAATTCAATTAAATTTACTTGAAATCTGGCCAGATATTCAATATTAGGGTAATGATGTTTAAAATCATCAATAACTTGACACCAAATTATTGAACTGTAAACACATTTTGTACCCCAAAACCTTATCAGCTACGGTACAATAATCTTCCCTTCCCAAACTCCGTACAAACAACTGCAAACGATCTCTTTCACAACTAAATTAATTAATGCCATAAGACATTAACACAATTTTCCCCCCTTAAATACCATTGTTCCCCTTTTTTTGTTTTTGGTGCTGTTGTGTCTCCCCCCCACCCCCACCCCCTTTTTTTTTGCCTTTTCCACTACTTCTTCTTCAGACCAGCTGCAAATGAGCTATCCAACCGTTTGTTTTCTCTGTCTTTTTGTCTATTTCGTTGTACACTCTTTCGTCCTTCATGTGGTTTTTTTTTTTTAGGGAGGGGGTGAATTTAATGCCATGAGATTTTTCTTGCTTATGTAAACTGTATATCATGTAGAGTTTTTTATACAATTTGTTCATTTTTATTGTTACTTTCTTTTCATGGTATATTATTTTTATATGACGGAAATAAAAACAAACAAACACAAAAAACAAGCTAAAATTCTGGTCGTGGACAAATTGATTGATTTATACTTGTGAACTTATATTTTGCAGAAATGGTTGGGCAATGTAGAGCTTCGGAACTGATCCCGTGAAATGACGTCAGACACAAGCTCTATTATCCCGCGAGTCCTTCAGAATAGAAAGTTACAACTAGCATATTTCATCGTGCAACACCAGCATTATCTAGATTTCCGTTCAACAGTATCATAACAAATTGGGAAGTTCAGTTCAGTTCAGTTCAGTTCAGTTTAATTTATTAATTCTTCTCAAGCATAAAAACAATATTATAATATATGCAAAAATGGCAAAATATACATAGTAAGAGAAAAAACGGAAACTACAAAAAAGTTTATAAAAACTTGTATGGAGTAGTTCCCAGTAAAGGGAAAAATACATGGTATAAACAATAGCAATAACAAAATACAAAATTATGCAGATTAATCAGTAACACACTACACCAACAAACACCAGCAATCATACAGGGAGGGTGGGGGGTAATGGTAATTGTACATTTAATGGACAAAATTAATTTGAATAATCATCAATAAATACCCTTTTCAACTTTGATTTAAAAGAAGTTATATTTGTTGAACTCTTTAATTCCTCTGAAAGATTATTCCACACGCGTGGACCACTGTGTCTTAATGAGTTAAGTAAAATCTGTGTTTTAACTTTGGGATAATGAAATTTATTACTTGAGCGAGTACTGTGATTATGGACCGATCTATTTATGGTGAACATTTGGGAAACATTGCAAGGAATAATATCATGGATTGTACGAAACATTACTAATGCTATTTGAAATCTATGTATATCATATATATTTAGGGTTTTTAAACGGAAGAATAATGGTCGAGAATGTGATCTAAAGGAAGAATTTGTGCATATTCTCAAAATTTTCTTTTGTAATTTGTGTAACGGTTCCAATTTCGTTGTTCCAACATTCGCCCAAATAATATGTGTAACTTAACTTCATCATTGTAACTTTACAAAAGGATATAATATCCAGTCAGAATGACAACCAGCCCCCTTTGCATAAAACTTACGACTGATAGTAACTTTGCCATTAATGGTAACTTCCATGGAAACCTTGATCTGATTGGCTGTTGAGTGATGTTGCCATGATAGTTAATACTGACAGCAAAGTTACCATCAATGGTGAGTTTTATGCAACGGGTCAATTCTTATAGACAGCATGCAGTACCCTCGCAAAAAAGTGCTACTCATTGAAACTTGTGTGAAAGGAAATCTTTTTTATATAGTCCATCTGTTAGTAAGGGCTATTTCTGTATGTTCCTTGAGCAGTCTTATACAGACTTTTTTCCTTCTTATTTTAAAACGTAATGCGGATAAATCTGTCACTTTTAGAGACCATATCCAATCATGACAAACGGCACTATAAAGAAATCTTTGTCCTTTTGTTTAAATAAAGATAACAACCGTTATCATTTCATGTTAGAATTATAATTATTAGCATAGTATTTCGTTTATTCATGTACTGTAGTATTTTATTAATTGATGTAATCAAGTTACTTTCTGTACTACATTATCATATTCAATGATTTTCCCGTCTTTAACTATGAATATTTGTACTTTTAGTCGCTTATCAATATATGTGATTGTACATAAGTTTATTAAGCCCACAGATATGAAAACATGTAATGCGTTAAAAAACCTAATGTTATTATTTATATCGTTAGAAGATAATCGGATGTCTTCATGAAATAGGTCTATTTAAAAGTAAAATTTACCAACATAATCTTAAAAAGATGCTATTTGTTCTTGAAGGTTTTATTCTTTTTGTTTATTCATTCATTCATTTATTTTATTTCCCTTTTATTACATAAGCACCGACCAGCAGCACAGGTTGAAGGTGTCGGTTTAGAACTAAAACAATACAATATATTCAATAACATTATAAACATAGAGTAAAAAGAGAAATATAGTATAAATAAAACGAAAAATACAAAGAATTGTGAATTCCACGAGTATGCCTACACACGTGATATCAAAGAGATAATGAAGGAGAGATAAAGGTACAGGGGACGAAGCTAAAGGGAGGGAGAGAACGAAAGAGAGAGAGAGGGAGGATAAGGACAAGGACAATAAAGAGGGGGATAGAATGATGTGAATACTAATACGAGGGGAAAGATAAAAGGTGCGGAGAAATAGAGCTGAGAGTGAGAAAGAGAGACAGACAGGGAGAAAGAGAAAGAGAGGAAGTAGATGGTATACTGAGACAGTGTATGCAATATTCACAAGTATATACATAAACTACTATTGCTTAACAATAAAATCGAAATGAATATTACTCAAATGATCGAATGTAAAAGCTGTATGCATAAATAACGTAATGACAGAACATTAAGAGAAGCCCAAATTAGGCAAGCGAGATAACAATGATTGACATGTCAGAAAAAAGGAAATAAATAAATAGGAAGAAACAGGGAGAGACAGGAAAACATAGAAAGGGGAGGAGGAAAATGAAGGGAAAGACACATCAACTCAAAGGAGGAAGACCAGGGCGAGAGATAGGAGAAGGGGGAGAAAATGCATTCAAAAGGTTACATTTACAACAAATATGAGAAATAAAAACCAGAACGTGATTATGCAATCCAGGCATACATGGTTACATCATTGATTCGATCATGTTTTCAGATAATAAGTTATGAACCGGAGATGGGGGTGGGGGGAGGGGGGGGGGTCAATTTAAGATTATGGCAAGATGAGGTTGTTTTAGTCATACAGAGAATATTGCAGAAAGTCACAACAAAACCCGCACGAATTAAGAGAAAAGAAGGGCAACCACCTCATGTGCATTCGCTTTATGTTTAAAAATTGGACAATTTATTTCAACATGGAGTCACTAGCTTCCACAAACGGATCACATATATATCGTCGGCCGGCTGGCAGAAGAGAGTTAGCGCGCGGGCGACTCGAAAACTGCTTTTCGAATTATACGCATTCAAAGATTTTTGTTATATTTCAACTGCTTTCCGTCCCGAAAATTGGTTTAAAACTTAAAAGACTAATAGAAATGTTAGAGTATAACACGTCCTTCTGCTTAGCGCGTCATTTTCGACCTGAAATTCGAGCTAACGCCCTTCTTCCACCCAGGCGACGATATTATTATGATTTACTTCAAACAAGAAATACAGGGAAGATAACACAATAAATACACACAAATTAACACATTCATATGAACAACATCCGGAATAAGATCATAAATAATTTGCGAAGATTACATCTAATTCCGGATGTTATACATTCTATACTTACACATTTTTAGGAAATTTGGGCTTGACCGAAAATATCGCTCTGAATAGTGCGTCATTGTCATTCCATTTAGTATATATATATATATATATATATAGAAACCTGGTTTATTCCTCACCACATAAATAAATAGGTTACATTATATCTGTTTTTAAATTTTACAAAATGTATTGCCTTATCCAAATAAGTAATTCATTAGTATTTATTTCCACATTCCTAGTGTACTGGTCATGGTGGTTGTGGAGACTCATTACCATGGGAACAAGTTTTCAAAGTTACAGATCATCTATGGGGTATTATAAAGAAAGCTGTTTGACAGCCGAGTGTCCATGCATATATTGTTCCAGAGTTTAAACAGTTAGTATCACATGCAACTTGTATCAATAAATTGATCAGTCCTTATTTAGCTTTTGGACTGACATTTGCTCTCTTTTACCTGGTTGCTGCAGCAGGAGAAAAGGAGTTAATTTTATTAATAAAACATGACAGAAAAGCATGACTTACGAAGATCAAGAAACAGGATGGGCGATTAATGTTCAAACGATATTTTGTTTTGTTTTCCTGCTGCTTTTAATGGAAAAGTAACTAAACGAACTGAGTGAATTTTTGAACCAGCAGTTCAGGCATCAATAGAATTTCAAAGTTTCTGAAGTTAAATTCAGTTTTCGGTTTTCGGCGACTGATCGTATAACATTCGTCAGCTGCCGACCATTTCTCAACCAAATATCGTCCGATAATAGTCGCTAACACAAGGGAATCAGCGAACTATTAGTGCATCCTACCTTTCCCGGTAACACAACGGTTCGATCATATATGACGCGGTTAACCATCGCAATAGGATAACCAAACAAATTGCATAAACCTCTATTTAGTCTATTATAACTAGACATATCGCAATCTGTATTGCCGCGCAATGCGAATGAATCCCCGGCAGTAGCAGCAATTTTTGGTGTCATCCTTATGTTCGAAGGAGGGACAAAATTCTCCTCTCCCCTCCCTGAACCAAAAGGATGACGTAGAGATCGCCACTAGTTGCTCGGACTATTGTTAAGACTAGGAGCAGCCTCACCAAAACAATATGTGTGTAGATTATAGTATAATGCATCTCTGTAGAAAATTTGAAAGAAATCTGTCAAGAAATGAGGCAGTTAGAGCGCACAAAAGACAGCCACCAAAATATGACCTTTGACCCTATAACAGACGGAACACAGGTGGCAGCATCACCAAACGCTAAAGATGTGTAGATTTTACAAAGACACACCTCCATACAAACTTTGAAAGAAATCCGTCAAGAAATGTGGCAGTTAGAGCGCATAAAAGACATATGACCTTTGACCATATAAAAAAGGAACAATGAGGCCAGCATCGCCCAAAAATGTAGATGTGTAGATTGTAACAAGATACATCTCCATACAAAATTTGAAAGAAATCCGTCATGAAATATGACCTGCAGAGCGCACACTTGACACCCACCAAAATATGACCTTCGACCCTATAACAGACAGACACAGGTGGCAGCATCACCAAACACTAAAGATGTGTAGATTTGACCAAGATGCACATCCTCACAAAATTTGAAAGAAATCCGTCACGAAATGTGGCAGTAAGACTAAACGCGCACACTAGAGTGCACACAAGACATCTATCAAAATATGACTTTTGATCCTATAAAAGACGGAACCCTGAAGGCAGCATCACCAAAATCTATAGGTTTGTAGATTATATCAAGATACACCTTCGTTGAAAATTTGAATAAAATCCCTTGAGAAATGTGGCCCATAGAGCGCACACAAACCATCCACAAAAATTATGGTCTTTTACCCTACAGAAGACGGAACACTAGGGGCAGCATCACCAAAAATTATACGTGTGTAGGTTATGCCAAGATACACCTCCATACAAAATTTGAAAGAAATCTGCCAAGGAATGTGGCAGTTAGAGCGCACACAAGAATATGACGCGGCGGACGCGGCGGCCGCGTAACGCTGCTGAATCCAAAGTACCCCTCCGGCATACTGCCGGGGGATACATTTATAATTGATTAATTAGGGAGCTCTGGGGGCTAAACCGGACAGCCATCGTCGGAGAGAACAATTTTCCAATGAGACTTTATCCAGTTACTTTTCTCGTTATTAATGAAGCATTCCAATATAATTATTCACTTTTCGCACTAATTATGGTTGCCTCACATTTGGGGGCGTCTGGCGGGCACTGCCCTCTACTTAAAACGGTCGTTTATGATAAAGAGAGTTATGCTCTACTTTTTCAATGAGGTTTGATTCGATTACCTTTCTCGCTATGAAGGTAGTATTTTCTTATATTTTTTCACTAATTAAGGGCGTCTAGCATTGGGAGGGGGGTGGGCGGGCACTACCCACCCTTTAAAAAGTTTGACTGTGGTCATTGATAATACAGGGCGTTATTTTTGATATTTTTTCCGCCAAGTTTGAACCGGTTACTTCCTTGCAGCTACTCAAGCTCTTTTTTAAAAATTTGTTTACACTCACAGTGTATTGAACCTTTTGAATCAAAGTACATTAAAGAGTGAAGTATATTTCGTATTTGTTTTCCTTTATTACCTGAATGTATTTTCTTGTAAATATTTTATTCATTATTTTTGTTGGTATTTGTGTATGCACGGCCCTACGGAGGAACAGTCCTTGGGCTATAGTAGGCCTCCGTGTTTAAATAAAATAAATGAAAAACGAAAAATGGAATTTGGGGCGTCTGGCATGCACAACCCACCAATTAAAGCGTCTGTCAATAGTCCTCCGTGATACAGGGTGTAATGATCTTTTATTTCCACTTTTTTTTAATCTAGTTACCTGTTCTGCTAATCTAGCTCATTCTTTTGCATTTAAAAAACGGGCACTTGGCAGGCACCCCAACACTTAAAATGTCTGGCAATATCCAATCATTGTATTCGAGGTTGTGCTGAAATTTTCCACCAGATTTGGTCCAGTCATTTTCCTCTCATGTAGCTTAATATTTTAGCCAGTAATTTAGGGGGGTCCTTGCCGCCCCACCACTTTGTGCATAGCAGACGTCAATTACCTGACTCTTGATCTTGGATCATTGATGTGTACATGACAAATAGAATGGGTTGACTATTTCGGGAGAGGCTTTCAGGTTATCTGCACTGCAATTTAAATGAAACCATTGCAATGGGGTGAAAGGTCGGTTTTGTCCGTAACAGCATAATTTTCTCTCACTCATTTCTTCATCACCTTCGCGCGCAGTCAGCCGATTATATTGAGACTAATTCGCAGTAGTGGAGTCTATATTTGGTCAAGGAAAATGGCTACAGTACAGACAGTTGTGCAAACTGGTGTGAGTGGAGTATTTTCAATCTTAACACGAATTCAAGACGGCATTAGGAGTTTAGGAGTTGGTCAAACTCACAAGACGAAGATCATAAATTTATCAAAACGTAAGATCTATGTAACTGCACATTTCTTTGATGATAAAAAGGACTGTGAAGACAATTCTGAATATCAATCTGCAGCCCTTGACAAAAAGAGCCTTGTCGAATTTGGAACGGATAAAAAATTCGTAACAGTAAAAACTTACAAAGAGAAACCCACAGATGGCGAGGGTGACGAGGATGCTGGGAGAACAGACATAACTGACCACACGTTTAAAATCAAATCGATGACAGATGGGCAGTTATCCATCGACCAAAAGACGAAACGAATTTTCCGATACCGATGAAAATCCAGGTGAGTTTTTGCCTTTGTAAAAGAAAGATATTTAAAGGTATCTTTCTTTAGTGCTTGATTTACATTTTTCTGATAGAGTTTACTTTTGCAAGTTAACATGCACGATATGATCAAGAAGTTTGCTGTATCATATATGAAACACCCGCTTTGGACAAATTTTCCCCCAACGATTTTCAAAAATAGGAAATTCAATGGGTAGAGCCTTTTCGATGATAAAATGGACTTTGAAAACATATTTTGATTGAGCTGAGACGGATCAATTTAATATATTTATTTATTTATTTCTGATATTTAGACAGGGTGACTCATTATCACCAATAATGATGGTCTTCCATGAAGCCCTTTTAAACATAATAAGAAACAATAATAAAAAAAATTATGAATATAAACTCATAATAGCAACAAAGAATAAATAAGAACATTTATAAACATATATACCAAGTTATAGGGGGCGGCGATTTCTTTTCATTACCCGGGGGCGAAATGCGAGGGACGAGGGAACATAATGAACGAGAGGGGCGCAGGTGACAAAAGTGACTAACCCCTCTCACAAGTTTTTGAAGTTTTGTTGTATTAAAAAAATACATTCCTTAGCAAAACTATAGTATAAAAACACGCAATATACTTTTTTACACTTCACTTTTACTTTGCCGGTAATTAGTGTACAGTCCGAAGGGTTGTAAATAATTACGAGGTAGATTTTAGTAAGTAAGGAGCTTGGGCATGGATGTGATTTCTATTTCCCACTCTAGGCCTCTATCATGTACATGTATATTGATATCGCTATGGGAGTTGAAATGGCGAATATATAGACTATGTGGTAGTGCTGAAAATTAGTCATGTAATGAAAGACCTTGACTTTGTGTTTTTAGAAAGATTTACACCGTTTCCCCTAAGGTGGCAATATTTTTATAACAAGAGCAAGCGGAATATTCATCTTTGTAGCAGTGATCTATTTCTATAACTCTTAATATTGTAAACATACAGTGTAAACTGTGCTTACGTGATACCAGCGGAATACAGATTTTTCTACAATATTTACTTGTACATTTTTAAGGATATTTAGCGAGGGAGCGTAGCGACCGAGCGAGAAAATTTTTGCATTTTTATTAGTCTAAACGCTACACTCTTGGGCCCTTCAGAGCCTAAAAGTGTGTAGCAGACTATAGTCAGTATTTGCTATACATTGTTTTTGCACTTTTTTCAAATTGACCCCCCTAAACAATTGAGGGTGGACATATCATCCCCCCCCCCCCGGGGATCGCCTGCCCTGCTATCGCCGCATACTTGAGAGTGACCCTGTTTTTATCGATTCTTTTTTTCAGAACGGAAAGAGAAGATTGGAATTCTGTATAAGCACATCAAGCATCGGTCTGCCTACGAGTGAAATAAGAATTACGTTTCATGCACCTCACCATCAGTCCTCATCAGCCTCGATCTGGTATTACAACCATAAATATCATCCTTCTCAAAATTACAAGTGGCCTCCACTTTTTTAAGCGTCCAATCGGTTTTTACGTATAATCTTTTTAACAAGATGAAGTTTGTAATTGCTTGTACAGAATCAATTGTTGGTAAACTAATGAAAAAATGTCAATATTCTTCAAAATTTTTTTGTAAATGAAGGATGGCACTGTAATGGCCAATTATTTCAAGTATAGTTATTAGCGATAAAATCAATGTTTTCAGATATTATCCGCACTGCATGGGTTAAAGCTAATTCTTCAAAAGGGAACAAATTTAAACCGGAAGAATGAAGGAGACTTTTGTTAGCAATTAAATCTGTCGTGTTGTTTTGTGTATAGAAGAGACTGTAATACCATTATCTTTTAACATTAAATAAATAAGCGCAAATGTTTTTTTATTTGATAATACCTATTTCGATTAATCTTCAAGTCTTTTGTGATGTGTGGGCTGGTAGAGGGGAGGAGGGGGAGCAGGGTAGTCACTCTCATCATATTAATGTTATTGCCACTATAAACTACTACACGATGCATTAAAAATACAGAAAATGGTAAAGTCGCATCAGCAGGGAGGCCTCACTTCAGGAAGAAAAAAATCAAAAGCATTCTTATTATATTCCTGGAGAACAATTTAAAAAAGATTCCCGCAATTTTGGGGCCTTAGAAGAACTTCGAAACCATATTATTTGGGGGAATGGAAAGATTTCAACACTGACCTTCTATCTAACAATTCAGGGTTCACCCCTAAAGATTTATAGCCTACTAAATGTGAATACCGCTTTATTCTGTAAACTTGATATAATTCTTGTTTCTCTGTATCCGTATTCATATATTAATCATCAAAATAAAAGTGATCTCATGAAACTTATGTTAAGTGAAAGTAAGCCATTAATATCAATACGAGTTAAACTTTGGGATGCTTATCGCACGGAGTTTACACCTTTTAATTTTGTTGGGGTTTCTTTCCGATAATTCTATAATATTGATTTATATTCGAATTTTAATACCCCCTTTATGATTAATATAATTTACATGTATTTTCATGTAACCTATATTTTTCTTTGCATTTTGTTTAAATATACATATACCTATACATAATAATAAAAATGATGCATGCAAATGAGTTCATTATATATGATCTAGTCGATCTTGTTGAGGCTTTTACATGTAAATACATGGGAGAGTCTCAGTAAATAAATCACACGTATCGCGTCTGACCAATCATTTGATTAGGATTTGGGAGTAAGTCGTATGAAGATATATAATCATAAACATTTTGGACAAGAAATGTACTACATGTACTTTACATTTACATCGTGAAGTTATGTTCCTATTTGCTTGTTTTTTTTGTTGTTATGTTCCGAAACCTACGTTTTTACGACGTGATATAATACGAAAATTTCAATTTCCGTTTATTTTTGGTTGGTATAGGTGATGTTTTTGTACAATTATTAGATACAAATATCGACATGCAAACATTCCCGTTTGTAATTTGTATTGTTTTATCTAAGCTTGGAATAAAATACCTAAAATTATTTGTATTCATGATTCGTTCGTTGCTATATTTTCGCGAGAATTTATTTTATTTGATCACAAATCTATAGGCTAATTAGTACTTTTTTATGTCACACGAGTGTGCGTGTGTGGGAAAGTTTGGGTATTTTAAGTTTCCAAGGAAAGAGACGATATAGCAAAATGAGGCCAAGTCGTTTGACCAGGTGTGAACAATTTATTTTTTCTTGTAAAGGACGTGTTTAACCTTCAGTTTGTTTTGTTTGCTGAATCCCCATGTTTGCTTATCACGTGCTTAAAAATGATATTTAATATTAACAAACCCATCAGATTACTTGAAGAAAGCTGGTTATCTATTATCATTAAACCGTTAACGCTCGTTTTTTTTAAAGTACATCTTATACAATTATTTCTGTGTTGGCTTTTAGATGTGCAATAAATTTATTTAATTCAATAGATATGCATGTCACGCACAATTCCTTATCGCCATAAACAGTTCAGTGACAGCTAAAATTCACCAAATTGTCAAATTGATATATTTTAAAACGCATATCGTATCATTCTGTTCATTCATGTTTCAAACTGATTTGATGTGAATACATCTCATTATAACTGAACTTGAATTCAATGACAAATCTACTTATGCATCTTTCATAGCCATCTCTAAAGGGGTTCAGTCATTCCAAAATTGCTCTTGCTTTCAGCGAGACTACCATATATCAGTGCCCATAGCGTTTTGGGAATATTAGAGGTACAATTTGTCCCCCCTCACCCCGCACGAAAAGCACAGAGCCCAATCTGGCATAACTTCATTACAGACAATAGGGTTTGAAAATGCCTTTGAGTCGTTGTTTTGAAAATCGTTGTTATCGCATTAAATATGCCTCTTGATTGTGCCCGGCAACAAATTTACACACTAAAAGGCACTTGCAATATGCTACTTCTTTTTTGTTGTTGCATTTCCCCCCTCAGGTTTTAATTGTGTATACATATTTTTTTCGATTTCCTCTTAACGTACAGGCAGGCGCATGATTTGTGATTACAACTCAACGAACACCACCAAAGATCATGATTTAAAAAGTGGTTTCACTCTTTG
Organism: Mesocentrotus franciscanus; assembly: GCA_037976565.1. Classification (NCBI taxonomy): domain Eukaryota; kingdom Metazoa; phylum Echinodermata; class Echinoidea; order Camarodonta; family Strongylocentrotidae; genus Mesocentrotus; species Mesocentrotus franciscanus. The sequence goes on from CP137670.1 coordinate 12,396,569, forward strand.
AATTGCCAAATTATGTTCCTGTACATAAACAAGATATGAAGGAATTCAAAAAGACTATCAACATCTCATATCTAGTCTCGTGTTTAACCCATAAGAATGTTTGTTAATGGTTAATAATTAGCCATGTATAAACTATATAGTTATTACATAAATCCATAAAACTCCAGGGTATTTCAAGTTTCCCAGGGAAGAGATGATAAAGCAAAATGAGGCAAAGCTGTTTGACCAGGTTTGAAGGACCTATTTTATTTTAAGGAATGTAGATTAAAGATGTTATCATTGTAATATTCAAATAAGATTTTTAAAAAATATTTCTTTTTATTATTGTAGAGGACTTTTATAACCTTCAGTTTGTTTTATTTGCTGAATTTCTTGTGATGATTTCTTATCAGGTGATTCTAAATTGTAATTGATATTTAACAAACAAAACAGATAATATGAAGAAAGCTGATTATCTATTTTTATTTAGACCTTTAGCAGTTGTTTTTCTTCAAAGTACATCTAAAACAATCAATTCTTTGTTGGCCTTTAGATATGTAATCAATTTATATAATACAATAGATAGGCATGTCACGTACAATTCCGTATCGTTGTTAATAGTTCAATGACAGCTGAAATTCACTCAATTGTCGATTTGATCTACTGTAAAACGGCCCATATACTATTATTCTCTTCATGCATTTTGCAAACTGATTTGTTGTGAATACATCTCATTGGAACTTTACTTGAATTCAATCACAAATTTGCTTCTTGCATCTTTCTCATAGCCATCTGTAAAGAGGTTCAGTCATTCCAAAATTGTCCATGCTTTCAGCGAGGCTACCAAATGTCAGTGCTCATAGCATTGAGTGAAAACAACCAGGTGCATTTTCCCTCCCCCTCCCCCCCCCCCATGCAGAACCCGAAGCCCAATCTTGCATAACTTCACTACCTACGATGAAAAAAACACGTTGGCGACTGCCTTCGGAAAATAGCATTGCAGTGCCTCACTTATGGAAATTTGCGAAACATGACAATAACGTATTACGTAATCTGATCATGATTTCTATTGAACAGACATTTGGGTTTTGAAAAAGCCCTTGAGTTCATGTTTTGAAAATAGTTGCGATCGTATGCCTCTTGGTTATTCCCCGGCAACATATATACAACCAAAAAGACAGTTGCAATATTCTACTTTTTTCTTTAAAAAACAACAACATTTTATTACCGTAAGTTTTTAATTGCGCATATTCTTTTTTCGATTTCCCCTTTACATACAGGCGCATGATTTGGGTATACAATTCATAGAACAGCATAAAAATCATGCTTTCAAAAGCTGTTTCACTCTTTGAATTGCCAAATTATATTCCGGTATATGAACAAAAGATGAAGGAATTAAGAGTACATGTACATGCGGGTGGATCCCCCTTTTAATTATTTTATCTCAAAATCTAACTTTTAAACCTCGTACAGAATGTAAAGTCAATGAAGATATTAAAAACAACAAAATGTTGTTGAGAAAATAAAAATCACTTACTGCTCTTTAAAGTAAACTAAATCCATGAAATATTTCTCAAGTTTTACTCAAATGTGTGAGTTTGTGGTGAGGTGTGGGCTGTGTGTGTGTCTTTGTGTGGGAGGGGGATTTTATTTGCTGAGTATAGCCTATATTGTTAGTTTTGATTTTGTTTCGATAAATGAGAGATAAAACTTTATGCAGAGAGCTAAAATATCCATAAAATGTCTAACTTACGGATTTAAGTGCCCTGTCGGTGTCCGAACAAACCAGATTCTAGTCGTTTTTTAGTATATCATCTTTGAACGCATGCGCCCACGCTCGACTCACGACTTCACCATTCCCCACAGACTCACCTACGCCAAAATGTGCGCGTATTTCTTTTGTACATAATGAAAAGCTTGTGTGTGAGCGAGCGCGCACATCGTAACTGTGAAGGCAGTTGACTAGTTCTCGAACACTGGCCCTTCTCATCTGTAGTCTTGAGTTTAACCCATTAGACTCTTGGTGAATAGTTAATAATTAGCCACGTTTATAAAACTAGTTATTACATAAATCCATAAAACGCCAGGGTCTTTTAAGTTTCACAGGGAAGAAATGATAAGGGAAAATGAGACCAAGTCGTTTGACCAGGTTTGAACGACCTATTTTTTTTAAAGGAATGGAGACTGAAGGTGTTATCATTATAATATTCAAATAAGATTTTGTTATAATTATTATTGTAAAGTACGTCTATAATCGTCAGTTTGTTTGATTTGCTGAATTCCTTGTGATGTTTGCTTATCAAGTGCTTCAAAATTATAATTGATACAAACCCATCAGATTATCTGAAGAAAGCTCATTATCTATTTTCATTTAACCTGTCTTTTTCAAAGTACATCTAAAACAATCAATTATTTGTTGGATTTAGATATCTAATCAATTTGTCTACTCCAATAAAAAGGCATGTCACGCACAATTCGTTATCGTCGGGAAAAGTTTGGTGACAGCTGAACTTCACTAAATTGTCGATTTTATTTAGTGTAAAACCTTATTTTTCTCTTGATATATTTTGCCAAATTACTTGTTGTGAATAGATCTCATTAGAACTTACCTTGAATTCAATCACAAATTTGCTTCTTGCATCTTTCACAGCCATCTCTAAAGGGGTTCAGCCCTTGCGTTCAGAGAGACTAGCAATTGGCAGTGCACATAGCATTGAAGGAATATACCCAGGTACAATTTGTCCCCGAGAAGAGCACAGAGCCCAATCCGGCATAACTTCATTACCAAAGATTAAAAACACTTTGGCGATAACTTTAGGATAATGGCCTTTTGCAGTGCGTGACCAATGGAATACGCGAACATGACAATAACGCATTAAATAATCTGGAAATGAGTTCTAAAAATTTGAAAGGGCTGGTGAGCGTATATGAGTTCATTGATAAAGCCATCTTCGGCGGCTTGAATAAATTGTAGGGAATATAATACGAAGAACCAGCTAGATTATGACTAGCTTACGTCACGAATAAACAATTCTCCACAAATACTCCTACCCACAAATACGTTCATAATTTGTTTGTACACAATGAACAGCGAGTGTGCGAGCGGGCGCGTACGTCGTTGAATTGAGAACAGTGCTTTCAGCCATTTGTCATTGCTCATAGCGCTGAAGGAATATAACCAGGCACAATTTGCCCCGCCCCCTACCCTCACGGTGAGCAAAGAGTCCAATTTTGCATAGTTTCACTACAAACGATAAAGAGATCAGTTGGCGACTACTTTCCCAAAATTACCTTAAAGAAATTGTAGGGACCTTGTTAGTCGCCTATGGAAATGCGTGATCATGAAAATAAATTATTACGTAATCTGAATATGATGTTTCTGGAACAGACGATAGGGTTTTAAAAATGCCCTAGAGGTGATGTTTTTAAAATCGTTGCGATCATATTAAATATGCTTCTTGAATATGCCCCGACAACAAATAAAAAACCCCAAAATGCACTTTCTAGATGCTTCCTTGTTTGTTTGTTTTCTAAAATAATTTGTTCCCTATCTTTTTTTAATTGTACATACTTTTTGTTCGTTTTCCTTTTTACATACAGGCGAATCATTTGCGATTACAACTCATGAAACAGCATTAAAGATCACGTTTTGTATTGCCAAACTATGTTTCTGTATGTAAACAACAGATGAAGGAATTAAAAGTAATATCAACATATAGGCGGATCCTCCTTTAATTCTTTCATCAAAAAACTTTTCAAGTTTTATTTTATATATATATATTTTTTTTGGGGGAGGGGGTCTTTGTTACCTCTACCATTTTGCACAACAGACATCCATTTCCTGACTAAATTTGGACATGGATCATTGCTGTTTACATGAAAAATAGAATTAGGTGACTATTCCAGGACAGGCCCCCAGATTATCTGCACGGCAATTTACATTGAAACCATATAATTTAATCTGGGCATGGGATGAAAGGTCAGTTTATTCCATAACAGCATCATTCCCCGCTCATTCCTCCATTAGCTTACCAGTGCGAGCAGTCAACTGAGCACACTGAGACTCACTAGCAAGAGTGAAGTCTTCATTTTGAAGGGAGAAATGCCCGCAGAACTAGTCGTAAGCACGGTTGCGCAATCAGCTGACGCTGATGTGAAGGGAGTTTTTTCAATCCTAGTAATCCTTTGGAATTGGTATAATGCAGGAGACGAATATCAAAAATTTGTCAGATCGTAAAATCTATGTGGTCGCAGATTTCTTTGATAATAAAAACGACTCTGCAGACAACCATGCATACCTATATGCACCAATTGGAAAATGGGGCCGTGTCGAAGTTGTAACGGATAAAAAAAGCGTAACAGTGAAAGCTTACAAAGAGAAACCAAAAGATGACGAGGATGACGAGGATGCTTGCAAAACAGACATAACTAACCACACATTTTCAATCAAATCGATGACAGATGGGCAGTTATCCATTGACCAAAAGACGAAAAGATTCCTATTTTATCGATGAAAATCCAGGTGAGTTTATGCCTTTAACAAAAAAAATGTTTAAACATATCTTTCTTTAATGCTTCATTTACATTTGATTTTATCAGTCTGGATTGTTTTTTTCTTTTGGAAATGCACATGTACGAAATGTATTTTGCTTTATCATAAATGAAACAGCGGCACAGTTTTCCCGAACGATTTTCAAAATAGGAATTCAAATGTGGAGGGCCCTTTCGATGATTAAATGGAATTTAAAATCACACTTTTATTGAGCTGAGACGGATCCATTTTATATATCTCCCCATAGAGTGACCCTGTTTTTATCCATCCTTTTTTTTGTCTCTTCAGAACGGAAAGAGAAGATCGGGATTCTGTTTAAGCATAATCATCGGTCTGACTACAAGTGAAATAAGAAGCACGTTTCATGCACCTCATCATCAGTCCTAATCAGCCTCGATCTGGTATTACAACCATACCTATCATTCTTCTTAACACTTCAAGTGGCCTCCACTGTTTTAAGCGTATATTAAGATTTTTACTTATAATTTTGTAAACAAGATGAAGTTTGTAATTTTTTGTGCAGAATGGATTGTTGGTAAAGTAATTGGAAAATGTCGATCTTTGTCCAATTTTTTCTTAAAATGATGGATGGCACTGTAATTGCCAACAATTTCAGGTAAAGCAATGTTTTCAGATATTCTTTATGATATTCCGTGAGAACAATTAAAACAAGATTCCCGCAATTTTGGGTCGTAGAAGAGTCGACAGGTTTCCGAAATCATTTTCTGGGGGATGGAAAGATTTCGACACCAACCTTCTATCTGACAGTTCTGGGTTCACCCCTAAATAGTAACACTAATGTGAGTGACGCTTTATTCTGTAAACTTAATATAATTCTTATGTTTCTCTGTATCTGTATTCATATATTAATCATGTAAATGAAAGCGAAGTCATGAAACGTATGTTTTAATAGTGAAAGTAAACCCAATAATACCTTAAACCCCCAAAAGAAAAGAAGATCAATATCAATACCAGTTTTATGATTAATATCATTTACATGTATTCTTATATTACGTATATTGTTCTTTGCTTTTTGTTTTTATATACATATTCCTACACATATATGCAAATGATGCATGCGAATGAGTTCATTATATACGATCTATCCGTTCTTGTTGAGGCTTTACCATGTTAAAAAAAAACGTGAGAGAGTCTCAGTAAATAACTCACATGTACCGTGTTTGATTAATTATTCGATTATGATCTAGGAGTAAATTGTATGAATATATATAATTATAAAAATGATGTACTAAAAAGTTACTACATGTATTTAATGTTGACATCGTGATGTTTTGTTCTTACGTGCTTGTTTTATGTTGCGAAACCCACTTTCACGGCGTGGTATATAATACGACTATTTTTATTTCCGTTGATATTTATTTAGGTAATGTTTTTGTACCATTATAAGAAAAAATATCGCCCTGCAACATTCCCGTCATTCCCGTTTAAATAAACTATAATTGACAATGTCTTATGTAAGCTTTGGAATAAAATATCTAAAGTGGTTTTCGTTTATGTTTCCTTGCTATATTTTCGCAAGAATTTATTTATTTGAATACAAATCGGTAGGCTAATTAAATATTACGTTATACCTTAGTTATGTCCTGTTATATTTGGAACTATATATATATATATATATATATATATATATAAATATATATATATATATATATATATATATATATACAAATGTAGCAATACATTGGAATGGCTTTACTTATTGCATGTATTTTGCTTCATTTAGACACTTCAATAATATGGTTTAAGACCGACTATAACGTGAACCAAAAAGAAAGTGATTGAATTATATTGAAAAAACTTGTATTTTCATTTAATAGAGTACCAAACATCTCTAAAAATGAAAGTGAAACAAAACTTCAAAAAATAATATCAATGGCATATCTACGGTTGGGGGTGGGGGAGGGGGGGGGGCACTTGCCCCCACGCAGAGCCAAGAACACATTCTTGCATAACTTCACTGCAAACGATACAAAACAAATTGGGGACTACTTTTGCAAAATCATCTTTAAGCAATTGCAATGGCCTTGTGAGTCACCTATCGAAATGCTCTAACATAACAATAACGTATTACGTAATCTGAACATGATTTCTCTGGAACAGACAATAGGGTTAAAAAATTGCCCTCGAGTTGATGTTTTGAAAAATAGTTGCGATCATATTAAATATGCATCTTGATTATGTTCCGTTAACGAATTTATACCCCAAAGGTTTTTGCAATATGCTACCTTGTTTGTTTGGTTTAAATTGTGCACACTTTTTGTTCAATTTTCCTTTTTACGTACAGGCGAATCATTTGCGATTACAACTCATGGAACAGCATTAAAGATCATAATTTCCAAAGCGGTTCCACTCCTTGAATTGCCAAGTTATGTTCCTGTACGTAAACAAAAGATGAAGAAATTAAAAGTAGTATCAACATACAAATGGATCCCCCTTTTAATTCTTTCATCTTAATTTTTGTTTTACCTGGTAGTGAATGTACAATAAATGGAGATATAATTAAAACGAAATGCGGTTACGAAAATAAAAATCACTAAAAAAGAACACAATCGATCAAGTTTTTCTTTATTTATACTGAGGTGTGTGCGTGTGTGATGTAGTGTGATGTGTGTAAGTGTATATTTGTGTGTGGGAGGGGAGGTATTTTATTTGGTTGAGTGTAGGAGTTTGGTGTTGGTTTTGATTTTTTGTTTTGGTAAATGAGATAAAACTGCATATGGAGATCTAAAATATCAATAAAATGTCTAACTTACGGATTTAAGTGCCCTGTCGGTGTCCGAATAGACCAGATTCTGGCCGTTTTTTAATTATATCATCTTTGAACGCGTGCACCAACGCTCGACTCACGACTTCACCATTCCCCACAGACTCACCTACGCCAAAATGTGCGCGTATTTCTTTTGTACATAATGAAAAGCTAGTTTATGAGCGAGCGCGCACATCGTAACAGAGAAGGCAGTTGACTAGTTCTCGAACACTAGCCCTTCTCATCTGTAGTCTTGAGTTTAACCCATTAGACTCTTTGTGAATAGTTAATAATTAGTCATGTTTATAGAACTAGTTATTACATAAATCCATAAAACGCCAGGGTCTTTTAAGTTTCCCAGGGAAGAAGTGATAAGGGAAAATGAGACCAAGTCGTTTGACCAGGTTTGAACGATCTATTTTTTTTAAGGAATGGAGACTGAAGATGTTATCATTATAATATTCAAATAAGATTTTTCTATAATTTTTATTGTAAATAACGTCTATAATCTTTAGTTTGTTTGATTTGCTGAATTCCTGATGATGTTTGATTATCAATCAAGTGCTTCACAATTGCAATGGATGTTTACAAACCCATCAGATTATCTGAAGAAAGCTGATTATCTGTTATCATTTAACCTTTAACACTTGTTTTATATATAATACAATCGATTCTTTGTTGGATTTAGATATCTAATCAATGTGTCTACTCCAACAAAAAGGCATGTCACTCACAATTCCTTATCGTCATGAAAACTTCAGTGACAGCTGAAATTCACTCAATTGTAACATAAATTAGTCCAAGTCGTTTGACCGGGTTTGGAGGACCTATTATCTTAAAAGCAATGAGACTAAAGATGGTGTGACTGTTTTTTGTAAAGGACGTTTGATACTTTCAGTTTGTTTTATTTACTGAATCCTTGGTGACGTTAGCTTATCAAGTGCTTCAAAATAGTAATTAATATTTGACAACCCCGTCAGATAATCTGAAGAAGGCGGATTTTTCTATTTTTATTAAAACCTTTAACACTTGTTTTTTTCCAAAGTACATCTAATACAATCAATTTTTTGTTGGCTTTAGTCAATTTTATCCGATCCAATAGATAGGCATGTCACGCACACTTCCTTATCGTCATGTAAAGTTCAGTGAACTGCACTCAAATTTTCGATTTGATCTACTGCAAAACCCATATCCTATTATTATCTTCATACATTTTGCAAATTGACTTGTTGTAAATGCATCTCATTAGATCTCAACTTGAATTAAATCAAAAATTTGGTTCTTGCATCTGTCTTTAATAGCCATCTCAAAAGGCTCTAGTCATTCCAAAATTGCCCGTGTTTTTCAGCAAGGCAACCAAATGTCAGTGCCTATAGCGTTGAGGGAATATAACGGATACAATTTGTCCCCTCCCCCATCCCCACCCCTACTCAGAGCACAGAGCCCAATCTAGCATTACTTCACTACCAACGACAAAAGACGAGTTGGCGACTACTTTCGCAAAATCATCTTTAAGCAATTTCAATGGCCTTGTGAGTCACCTATGGAAATGCTCTAACATAACAAAAACGTATTACGTAATCTTAACATGATTTTTCTGGAACAGACAACAGGGTTCTGAAAATCATTGCGATCATATTAAAAATGCTTCCTTATTATGCCCTGGCGGCAAATTTAAACCCTAATATGCACATGCAATAGGCTACCTTCTTTTTTATATACATTTTTTACCCCTCAAGTTTAAAATGTGTATACTTTTTTCGATTTCCTCTGTACATACAGGCGCATGATTTGCGATTACAACTCATGGAACAGCATTAAAGATCATGATTTCCAAAGCGGTTCCACTCCTTGAATTGCCTAGTTATGTTCCTGTACGTGCACAAAAGATGAAGAAATTAAAAGTAGTATCAACATACAAATGGATCCCCCTTTTAATTCTTTCATCTCAATTTTTTGTTTTACCTGGTAGTGAATGTACAATAAATGGAGATATAATTAAAACGAAATGCAGTTACGAAAATAAAAATCACTAAAAAAGAACGCAATCGATCAAGTTTTTCTCTATTTATACTGAAGTGTGTGCGTGTGTGATGTCGTGTGGTGTGTGTGAGTGTATATTTGTGTGTGGGAGGGGAGGTATTTTATTTGGTTGAGTGTAGGAGTTTAGTGTTGGTTTTGATTTTTTGTTTTGGTAAATGAGATAAAGCTGCATATGGAGATCTAAAATATCCATAAAATGTCTAACTTACGGATTTAAGTGCCCTGTCGGTGTCCGAATAGACCAGATTCTGGCCGTTTTTTAATTATATCATCTTTGAACGCGTGCACCAACGCTCGACTCACGACTTCACCATTCCCCACAGACTCACCTACGCCAAAATGTGCGCGTATTTCTTTTGTACATAATGAAAAGCTAGTTTATGAGCGAGCGCGCACATCGTAACAGTGAAGGCAGCTGACTAGTTTTTGAACACTGGCCCTTCTCATCTGTAGTCTTGAGTTTAACCCATTAGACTTTTGGTGAATGGTTAATAATTAGCCATGTATATCAAACTAGTTATTACATAAATCAATAAAACGCCAGGGTCTTTTAAGTTTCCCGGGGAAGAAATGATTAGGCAAAATGAGACCAAGTCGTTTGACCAGGTTTGAACGACCCACTTTTTAACGGAGTGGAGACTGAACATGTTATCATTATAATATTCAAATAAGATTTTGTTATGATTGTTATTGTAAAGTACGTCTATATTCTTCAGTTTGTTTGATTTGCTGAATTCCTGGTGATGTTTGCTTATCAAGTGCTTCACAATTATAATTGATACAAACCCATTAGATTATCTGAAGAAAGCTAATTATCTATTATCATTAAGCCTGTCTTTTTCAAAATACATCTAATACAATCAATTATTTGTTGGATTTAGATATCTAATCAATTTGTCTACTCCAATAAAAAGGCATGTCACGCACAATTCCTTATCGTCAGGAAAAGTTTGGTGACAGCTGAAGTTCAATAAATTGTCGATTGTATTTAGTGTAAAACCTTATTTTTCTCTTCATATATTTTGCCAATTTACTTGTTGTGAATAGATCTCAGTAGAACTTTCCTTGAATTTAATCACAAATTTGCTTCTTGCATCTTTAACAGCCATTTCTAAAGGGGTTCAGTCAGTCATTCCCAAATTGGGTTCAGCCCTTGCATTCAGCGAGACTACCACTTGACAGTGCACATAGCATTGAGAGAATATACCCAGGTACAATTTGCCCCCGAGCAGAGCACAGAGCCCAATCCGGCATAACTTCACTACCAAAGATTAAAAACAAGTTGGCGATAACTTTAGGATAATGGCCTTTTGCAGTGCGTGACCAATGGAATACGCGATCATGACAATAACGCATTACGTAACCTGGAAATGAGTTCTAAAAAATTGAGAGGGCTGGTGAGCGTATATGATATTCATTGATAAAGCCATCTTCGGCGGCTTGAATCAATTGTAGGGAATATAATATGAAGAACCAGCTGGATTATGACTAGCTTACGCCACGAATAAACAATTCTCCACAAATACTCCTACCCACAAATGCGTTCATAATTTGTTTGTACATAATGAACAGCGAGTGTGCGAGCGGGCGCGCACGTCGTTGAATTGAGAACAGTGCTTTCAGCCATATGTCATTGCTCATAGCGCTGAGGGAATATAATCAGGTAAAATTTGCCCCCGCCCCCTACCCTCACGCTGAGCAAAGAGTCCAATCTTGCATAGTTTCACTACACACGATAAAGAGATCAGTTGGCGACTACCAGGCCGACTAACTTTAGCAAAATTATCTTAATGACATTGTAAGGACCTTTTTAGTCGCCTATGGACATGCGTGATCATGAAAATAAAGTATTACGTAATCTGAATATGATGTTTCTGGAAAAGACGATAGGGTTTTAATAATGCCCTAGAGGTTTTTTTTTTTTTAAACTTTGAGATCATATTAAATATGCTTCTTGAATATGCCCCGGCAACAAATCTATACCCCAAAAATAATTTTGTCCCCTATCTTTTTAAAATTTTAAATACTTTGTTCGATTTCCTTTTTACGTACAGGCGAATCGTTTGCGATTTCAACTCATGAAACAGCATTAAAGATCATGATTTCGTTTGCGGTTTCACACTTTGAATTGCAAAACTATGTTCCTGTACGTAAACAAAAGATAAGGGAATTAAAAGTAAGATCAACATATAGGTAGATCCCCCTTATAATTCTTTCATCTAAAAAATTGAACTTTTCAAGTTTACCTGGTAGTAAAAGTAAAATCAAACAGATATATATATATATATATAATAAAAAACAAAATCTGGAAATTTAAAAAAATCACTCAGTGCTAGTTAAATAGAACTCAATCGATCAAGTTGTTCTCCATTTATAGTAAAGTGTGTGCGCGTGTGATGTCTTGTGGTGTGTATGAGTGTGGGAGGGAAGATGATTTATTTGGTTGAGTGTAAGCGTTTATTGTTGGTTTCGGTTTGTTTTCGATGAATGAGGGGTTAAGTTTTATGCAGAGATCTAAAATATCCATAAAACAATTAACTTACGGATGTAAGTGCCCTGTCTGTGTCCGAATAGACCAGATTCTTGCCATTTATAGTATAACATCTTTGAATGCGTGCGCGTGCGCTCACATCACGAATTAACAACTCCCCACAGGATCTCCTACTCCAAATTGCACTCGTATTTCTTTTTTAAATAATGTATAGCCAAAGTGAGAGCGTGCGCGCACGTCGTTATTAGCGAGTTTTCACAAGCTCAACGCGGACGGAGAATCTGCGGTTCGTGTGCAAAATCGAGAATCTACTATATTAACATCGTAGTGACCGCTGAGGTACTGAAATCCAGCTGTTTTTTGAACCAGACTATATCACTACGCCCAACCCCCCAATCTTGCCCACTGTTCCTTATTAATTAAACCCCTTAAAACGAAGTAGGTAATAAACACTCCTTTTGTATCCCCTTAACCCCCCTTCCTGGACCCCTCCCCCCTAGCCCCTAATCTTCCAGGCTACATGACTATGCCTTCCCTCTTTTCATCACCCTTAAACAATACTGCCCTCTGTTCATTAATAATAAAACCCTTAAAACAAGTAGGTAATATACACTCCTTTATATCCCCTTACCCCGACCCCCTCCCGAGCCCCTAATCATCCAGACTACATCACTACGCCCAACCCCCCAATCTTGCCCACTGTTATTAATTAAACCCCTTAAAACGAAGTAGGTAATAAACACTCCTTTTTATCCCCTTAACGCCCCTTCCCGGACACCTCCCCCACCACCCCCACCACTCTAGCCCCTAATCATCCAGGCTACATGACTATGCCTTCCCTCTTTTCATCACCCTTAAACAATACTGCCCTCTGTTCATTAATAATAAAAACCCTTAGATTCAATAACCAGTGTGTCACTTTAAAATCCGCCTGTGCGCGCCCATGTGCACGGCCGTATGACACAACGTATGTATTATATGCATGTAGAGCTGTTAACTGAAGTTAGAAACCCAAAATAATAAAACACACTAAAGTATAGGATAACCGAACTCGCCCATGTGCACGGCCGTATGACACAACGTATGTATTATATGCATGTAGAGCTGTTAACTGAAGTTAGAAACCCAAAATAATAAAACACACTAAAGTATAGGATAACCGAACTTTCAACTTTGTTTGGGTGACATTTCCGAGCATCCGAATGCTTCCGAAGACGTTGCTTCCAAGACCTATGATGCCGAAGATGACGTTCTGTGTGACGTCACAGGTCTACTAAATAAAATAATAAAATTCACTTTTTGGCTCAGATATATACTGTTTCGTATGTTTTTCAGCGTTTTAACCCTCTTGAAACCATTCTAAGGCGTTCCATGCGATACAATGTCAAAATGTTGGCTACAACATACATATCTGGGGCATTTTAGGTCATTACCTGGTATTTTACTACGAAAGTAATTAAGAGTGTTCCGTTAAAGCCCTAGTCGTGTGGTGCGCCACCTACCGGTGGTTCCGGGAACATTGCGTCCAGAACGGTTTTTGGCCAAATCTACGGAGATTTTCAATGACGCCCAAGTGAATCAACAGCCAATCAGTGAGCTTGCACCGTGCGCATTACGTTCATCCGGTCTCAGCATCGTTATCCTAAATTGGCGCCTACAAGGGCCCTTCTTTTTGGCTATCGCTGATTGCTGGCTGCAATTCACTCAACGTTTTAAAATTTTAGTGCGAGGAGAATGCTTGCGATTTTCCGTTTGATGTGATACCAAAATCATGATATTTCACTCAAACCTTCTATTTTGTACGATTTTTTTCAGCATCCTAAAAAGTTAAGTAGTTGATAAAAGTTTAAGCCTTACATAAGTTTGAAAAAATCCCATTTTCGTCATATTCAAGCCTCATTTAAGGTACAAACTCGAAAGTTCTACTGAAATGTTCGTTTTTTTCTTTCTATTTTATGTGCGAACCTACAGTATGCTAGTGTGCGTCACCTGTATAACGCATGACATGTCAGTATACAAATGATGCGCAGGTATGAGTGGGTCGGTAGGATTGTGTGCACAAGGTAACTTTGGGCATGGTTTAAACACACGAGGCGTAGCCGAGTGTGTTTTAGACCTGCCCAAAGTTACCGCGTGCACACAATTCCACCGACCAAGGGAATTAAACTGCGTATCCTCTGTTTTATAGAATGGACATTAATTAAAAAAACAAAACAAAACAAAAAAAGCATGACATTTTTTACCGGACGCATGAAACCAAATGACCTATTTCTTAATGCCCAAAATGCAATTTTGTTTGTCTACATGTATATCTAGATCTAGAAAATGTTAGTGCAATGGATGTAAACATATTACTACCTAAATATTAACCGCCAAAAATATAGTATTACCTCTGATAAGGGAAAACAAACTCGCCCAGAGAGAGAGAGAAATGAAGATAAAAAAGATAAAAAAGAAAAAGAAAAAAAAAGCCAAAACAAACAAACAAACAAACACAAAACAAAGAAAAACTGCTGGGATACAGGGCTGGGAAGTTGCTTCTTTCAAGTGTATTTATATCACACAAAACCTTCCAAGGCCTCCCATTTTTTTAAAGTGAATTGAAAGAGTATCCCTTTCAATTGCAAGTTTTTTTTTTTTCCTCTTTCCTATTTTCAAGAAATTTATCTTTTACCTCATTTACATTTAAAGGCACCCCCTTCTCTCTGCTATTAAAAATCATCAATTTAATCAAAATCAGAATGTGGTTTAGTAATGGCTCTGTTTTCATATTAATTCCATTTATTCTAATATGAATTTGTTTCCAAGACAGTTTCCTTAGAATAGGTAAATTGAGTTTATCAGCACATTTTTCTCAGAATCGTTTTATTATATTACATTAAAACATATTGCAATACGAACACAAACCATTTGTACGAAATTTAAATCTACGTAAATGATGGTTTGTATAAACTATTCTATGCAAAAATTTAAACTGAACTGGTTGAACAAAAATCTTTTCCACTTCTTTAGTTGTAATATTATAAAGTTCCATTAAGTTATGAAATGCTGAGCTAATTTCTGCATTCTTCTTGATTTGACTTCTATACACCATCTTTGCAGTTATTTCTTCAAATTTAACAACTTTCTATGCAAAAATTAATTCTAAACTAAGGCCACAATGGATGGACTTCCTTGCAGTCTGAACATTCTGTTTCCATTCGTGAGGAATTATTGAATAGATTTTTAAAAAACTTTTGTAATTTCTTCCTTACTTAAACCAATGGCAATAAAATATGCATCTTTTTTATTAACCCTTGTTCTTTACAGATATGGTGAAGTCGATATGTTTTTTTCAAATTTTTTTTCATCAAACAGAGTTTGACCCTCCGGTTGAATAAACTTATAATTATACAAGATTTCATTTCCCCTATACCTCTCTTCTACTTTAAAATAATCTTTCTTGTCCATCCATGTTCTCAATAAACCTCGATAAAAGGTAGGTAACATGATGTCCGACGTATCATTCCAGTAATTACAATAAAATATGAGATTTCCTCCCATCGGTCTCATCCAAAATTTGAAATAGTGTTTCCATTTAATACCTTGTTTTCCAGTAACGAGCCTTTTTATCCACATTATTCACTGTGCCTTTAAAAACAATCTAAAATTCATCATTTTGAGCCCACCTTGCGGATAGTCTAAAAACATGATGCTCTTTTTGATTTTGCCTTTACTTCTCCACGAAAAATCTAGACATATTTCTTCAATTTCGCTATATACCCATTCTGGCACTGGCATCAATGATGATAAATATATCAATTTGGAATAGCCATATAGTTTCATTAATTGAATTTTCCCCATTAATTTTAAATCACGCTGCTTCCACCACGTATTTTTTTTTTTAAATATTGCTCGATATTTCTTTGTAATTCATTGTTTCTTTGATATCTTCGTGTATTGAAAATAATTTTCTAATATTTTAACAATATCGACATGCTTCCCAAACGGAAACAAACGGCTTTCGGTGGTATCGATTCCCGACATCGCGTGTATCCAGGAAAATTCTCTACACGGTAATTGACCAATCAGATTGCAGGGATTCTTCTACCCATTCTATAATGGGTTATGTAAGATTACGGATTGGAATTGTCATTGCGCTCTCTGCTTAGTGAGTCCTCTCTCACTTACATTCGAAACAGCTCGAGCTGACCGCTCCTCGTCACCTCCTCCGTTCTATACGTACGCGTTCACCGAAAAGCGAAACCGTTTATTGTAACGAGGGCGGTCTGTGTGCGGCGGCCGCAACCCTGAATGCTCCTGCGCGTAGAAGGTCTGTCCGTCGCTGAGCAAAAACTCGCTATTTATAAATTGAGAACAGTGAAGACAATTGACTAGGGCTCGAACCCTGGCCTTTCTCACCTCTAGTCCTGTGCTTAACCCATTTCACATAACTTTTTGTGAATGGTTAATGATCAGCCATGCATAAACTAGTTATTGCATACATTCATAAAACGCCAGGATATTTTAAGTTTTCCAGGAAAGAGACGATAAAGCAAAATGACGCCACGTCGTTTGACCAAGTTTGAACAAGCTATTAGTTTAAAGGAATGTCGACTAAAGATGTTATCATTGTAATATTCAAATAGGATTTTATATATATATATATATATTTTTTTTTTTGGGGCAAAGGAAATTTATAATCTTCAGTTTGTTTTAAAAGTTGAATTCCTAGTGATGTTTGCTTATTAAGTGCTTCAAAATAGACATTAATAATGTACAAACATCAGATAATCTGAAAAAAGCTGACTATCTATTTTTTTTATTAAAACCTTTAACCGTTGTTTATTTCCAAACTACATCTAATACAATCACATTTTGACATGTTGACTTTTAGATATGTAATCAATTTATTTAATCCAATAGATAGGCATGTCACGCACAATTCCTTATCATCATGAAAACTTCAGTGACAGCTAATTCACTATAAATATCCTATCATTCTCTTCATACATTTTGCAGAATGATTTGTTGTGAAGGCATTTCTCATTAGAACTACCAAATGTCAGTGCTCAAAGCGTTAATGGAATATAGCCAAGTGAAACTTGTTCCCCTCCCACTCCCCACACAGAGCACAGAGCCCAATCTATCATAAATTCAGTACCAATGACAAAAAAAAGTTTCGCAAAATCATCTTAAACCAATTTTAAAGGCCTTGTGAGTCACTTATGGAAATGCTCGAAAATGACAATAACGTATTACGTTATCTGAACGTGATTTCTCTGGAATAGACATTAAGGCCAGAATTCACAAAGGAGGTTTGTCGACAAACCTTGGTCTGAAACGCGTCAAAACGCGTCATATGACGCATATAAACCTAGGTTTGTCTACAAACCTCCTTTGTGAATTCGGACCAATGTGTTTTGAAAAATGCCATTAAGTTTATGTTTTGAAATTCGTTGCGATCGTTCTAAATATGCCTTTTCATTATGCCCCGGCAACGAATTTTCTACCCAAAAGGCACCTGCAATATGCCCCCTTTTTTATAATATTATTTTCTCCTTAGGTTTTAATTGTGCATTAAATGTTTACGTACAGGTGCATGATTTGCGATTAAAAGTCATGGAACAGCACCAAAGATTATGATTTCCGAAGCGGTTTCACTCTTTAAAAAAATGCCAGATTATGTTCCTGTACATAAACAAAATATGAAGGAATTAAAAAAGAGTATCCACATCTCATCTCTAGTCTTGTGTTTAACCCATTAGACTTGTTTTTAATGCTTAATAATTAACCTGTAAAAAATAGTAAGGCCTACTACATAAATCTATAAAACGCCAGGAAATTTACAATTTCCCAGGAAAGAGATGATAAAGCAAAATGAGGCCAAGACGATTGACCAGGTTTGAACTACCTATTTTATTTTAAGGAATGTAGAATAAAGATGTTATAATTGTAATATTAAAATATAGTTTTTTTAGTATTTCTTTTACTACTGTAAAAGACTTTTATAACCTTCAGTTTGTTTCATTTGCTGAAATCCTTGTGTTGATTGCTTATCAAGTGCTTCAAAATTAAAGTTGATATTTTACTAACCCTTTAGATAATCTAAAGAAAGCTCATATCTATTTTTATTAACCCTAAACAGGCCGGGCTATTTGAGGTGTTAGTACGGCCAGGGGGGCATTATGCACCCCTAAGATCTCGGCCGTGACACTGTCGATCGCCGCGAAAATTTGCATGCATGTTAAGTGAAGTGTATATAATACTATAGTAATTTCGATTTTTTGAAAAAAATACTCATTTGCGTATTTATGGTAAATTATGCAAATAAGGTCAAACAAATTCACACTTTTACCCATAAATCATATATTCTTCATATGTAAGCTTTCTTTTCGACTACATATATTTGTTAGATCATTTGGAATAATAATACGACAAATTTTTTTTTCGAAGAGCCAGGTTATTCCATATGTTATTTCTTGTTTTGATAATTTCTTATGTATTTTATTGTTTTTGTTGTTTTATTTCATTTCAAACTATAATTCAACTATTTTGACCCCCAAAACAAACACCTAACCTTTAAACGAGACCAAATAACCACTGTTTTATTTCTTTTTAGAAAAAAATGAAATTTCCATATATTTTGTACACAAATCACGAAAATGAGCGATTTTCGGGCCGACATGTAAAGACAAAAGGCACGTGACTTTGTAACGGTAGGTCCGATTTTCCAAAAAATTGGCGGGGCGTCATCCGTATGCGTTCCCGAACAATCAGAAAAATGGCGGAGGGGAGCCATAATGGCCCCGGCCTTATTAGGGTTAACACCTTGAGCACTTCTCTTTTCTTCAAAGTACATCCAATATAATCAATTCTTTGTTTGCTTTTTGATATTTATCTGATCCAATAAATAGGCATGTCTCGCACAATTCATTATCGTAATGAAAAGTTCAGTGACAGCTGAAATTCACTATAATTGTCGATTTGATCTACTGCAAAACCCATATCGTATTATTCTCTTCGTGCATTTTGCAAACTGATTTGTTGTGAATACATTTCTTTAGAACTGTTCTTGAATTCAATCACACATTTGCTTCTTGCATTTTTATAGCCATCTCTAAAGGAGTTCAATTAGTCCAAAATTGTCCGTGCTTGCAGCGAGGCTACAAAATATCAGTGCTCATAGCACTGGGGGAATTTCCATACCGTACAATTTGTGACCAGGCAACACCAGATAACCAAAAAGTTCCAGCGTGATTTTCAATTAGAGCTCAAAGTATTTTTGGTCGGCATGGTCAAAAATAAGTTTTAAGTATTTCCTGAAATATTATACTTAAAATAAAAAACACTATACAATCTAAAAGTTGTATATTTGACAGTTTTTCAGTAAACCTAAGTTTGTCTTCTCTGGATTTTCTTTTAAACGACCCTAAATACTTTGATAAATTGTTATCACCCAAAACTTTAAAACAGCGTAAGCTCTGGTATTGATACTTGTCTAGGATGTGTTTAATATATAGTACGCCAAGTTTTAAGACAACAGAATAATCACTTCATCATGTTCATATGAATTTCTATAGAGTTTTAATTCTCTTTTTGTCACCATTTCACAATACCAAACGAGTCAGAGTGCTTCAATAGACTTTACTTTTACTTTGCTTTAAACTTTACATTATATTTCTCTGCGGGTATGGGCATTTTACTATATCTTAAGTGTGAAAGGACGTCCAATACTAAAAAGTTACATATCATTTTAAAGCTGAGACCTTCACTAAAATAAAAATCATATATGGCAACTTGTTGGTATCTTGTGGTGCCTGGTCAAACTCTAGATCGAGTTTTGTCAAATTACTATATGCCCTGCCGGAGCCCGATTCTATGCCCTTTGCATGTCAAGTCTTGTGCCTTAAACCATTAGACTTTCTATTTCTAATGAATGGTTAATTAGCGATGTACACGCTATTACACAAAGGCATGAATTTCTTATGGAAACCCTTATACGTTCAACATGGCCGACATCCCATTAAAGGCATCGTTTAACAATGTTAAATCTGAGATGCATGGCCCTACGAGTTATCAGTGTATTTGATATGGTGTAATATTGCAGCCCTAAACAAATTGCGCTTCAAATAATCATGAAGTGACTCAAAAAAGTAAAAAAATCTTTGAGTGACTGGTTTACCATACTCATTTTCTCCAGTAGACTGTAGTGTTATAGAAACCGTTAGGAAAACGCAAAATTTGATTTCGATTTCCAATCATAAATATTTTGACAATCAGACAGGCAGCATGAGCCAAATCCAGTATTTTGTTTCAGAATCTGAGACAAAGATACCCAATCCCTTTAAAACACTTGTTAATGTTAATTTACGCGTTTTCGAATTTGTACTTATGACGGACTATTACAACAATTCCCAGGGTATTAAACTTTTTGGGGGTTAAGGTGTCGAATGAAAAATCGGTCAGTCGCTCGCCTTTTCTCTTTGGTATGTCGATTTAACATGTTATCCATGAAACGTCCTTGTAAGGACTGGTATGATCATAAGGTTTATGACGTTCAGTTTCTCATTTTCAGAATTCTTGGTGATGTTTGCTTAGCAAGTGCTTCGACCATTAGTAATATTTACAAACCTATCATATATTCTGAGGAAAGGTGATTATCCATACCCATTGAGACCTTTCACAATTGTAATTTTCAAACTTCTTCAAATACAAACATTTCTTAGTGCCTTGGAGATGTTTTGTCTTTGTTTGTTTTGTTTTTATTGTTTCACATTCCACAAAAAACAGTTTACATATATATATTATTAAAGGTCAGCAAGATAAAGCATAATGACAAAAAATAACGATGGCAGTAATTAATCAGTAACGTAAAATATGAGTGATATAGTAATGTTACTTTCAATAACTTGTTAGAAAGAAATAATGGATTTTCATGTGCCAACAATTCGGCAGAAGAAATTATCCTTACAACTGTTTTTTTGTATTTTGAGTATGGAACCAATTTTCGTCTTGGAAGAATTTCCCCAAACTAATATTCCGTAACTTAGGTATGGTAATAATAAAGTAGAATAGTATAATAATTTCAATATATGGGGAGGAAAATGATGTTTGAGTTAGATTTATATAAAACTAATCTATAGAGGTATGTCTTGCACAAGTCATTATCAGTGTTCATATTTCGGTGTCGGCTGTAATATATTTCGCATTTTGTAAGCAGATTTCTGTTTGTTATCTGCTTTATAAAGGCTTTTTTGTATTGTTCTTATATTATGCGAAGTGATTTGTTGTGATACAATGATAAACTCGGTCACGAGTTCAACTGACGTGTAATCAAAGACACTGATTAAGATCTCTGGAACATAATTACATGACAAAGAGAGAAATTAAGAGAGAGTGGGAGAGAGAGAGTGATAGAGAGAGAGAGAGAGGGGGTGAGGTAAACATACATACATATTGGTGTCGTGGTCGAAAAAGAATTCTCACAGAATCCAATAAAAATTACACTGAATGTTCAACATTACAAATAAATGACATGTGCCAAACGATTTTGATAGAAAGATAAGGAAATAAAGGCAAGTAGGCCCAACAGCATGTGCTTAACGCAGGTCACTATGTGCAAATGAGAGTTGTGGTTTTTCTTGAAGATGAGTTACGTCAGGTTTTTGTCAGTCTGTTTTTATTGTACTGGTTCAAACAATCAATCTACTGCAGTATAAACAATCCAGAATGAATCATAGCCATGTTCTCTCAACATACCAGGCCCATAACAGAGATCAAGATTACCTTATTGTTGGATTTTTTGTTGGAATTAAAATAATTAAAAGAATAAATAAATAAGTAATATGCCCTGGATTTTCTTTGCGGTGCTGTCATTCAATATGCATCTCTAACTTCGTTCTTAATATTGTTTTCATTTAATCAGTGCAAAATCCCTGAATTCAGGTTTGAAACTTTAAGTGGTGGTCTTTTGTGGTGAGTTAAACTTTGTGACTGCAGTTAAGGTCGTTGGAAATAAAAGGACGAAGGCTTCGATAGGAATTTGTGAAGTTCTATATTCGGCTGTTTTTATTAACATTGATCTTCGATATCAACATTGAATCTGTCTTGATTACAAAATCGATTCTTTGGATTCCTTATTTCCTTGATTCCTTAAAGGGAACCAAAACCTTCATCCTAAGTTACCTTTATTGTAAAGTTTAAACGATTTGAATAAGATTAGTGAAAAATTGAACAAAATCAGGCAAGGTATAAGGAAGTTAAGGCTAAAGAAATAACTTGTCACCAGAGGGCGATATTCAATTTGGTGGCGTCATTTGTGGACAACTCTCCATGCCTTCTGATCATGGAATTTCACAATTCTTTCATTTTCTTCGTATTCATTTGAGTTCAATATCTGACTTTATAAAATGTGAAGTAGAACACCATTCTGCATTATATATCTTGTTTTCAGGGGAGTAGATTATCTCAGTCACAAGAAAGAAGGAAAAACATGAAATTCCATGATCAGAAGGCATGGAGAGTTGTGCACAAATGACGCCATCAAATTACAATTCCTCGTTACAGAGAAGAAATATTTTGTGTATCTAACGTCGCTGTAGTAACATTATGGTTAAGTCATACGGTCTTTATATTTGACATTAAACACGATTCGTGTTTGGCACTGTCCAAAAATAATGAAAAAAATATGGGGAAAAGATAGTAAAGAATAAATGAATAAATAAATGGATGAACAATGATAAATAATACTTGAAAAAATGTACGTATAATGGCAAAAAGTTATATTTTTGCATCGGTAGAATAACGTATAAAGTTATATATTTGGGCACCTCGATACCTGAATATGGGGATATTTGGTCAACTCATAGCCAGGAATCCTCCTTTTCTTAAATCTATAAATTTAGCGAGTAAAGAGAATTAGGCCCTAAAGCCGGTTTACTGTGGTACAAATTTCATTTTGATATAAAAAAAACACTAGATAAGATTATGTTCGTGCACCTTTCTGCTAAAATATGACCACATTCAGGCAAATTCCTTCGACAAATCATCCCGCTTCTAAATAAGGTGATCGAGGAATAAGAATAAGTATATTATCTATGAAATGTTTTTTCCTCATCAAAAATATCCCAAATGATAAGCATTTATTTCGGTATATAGTTGTTTCTGGTATTTTTTTCATAGAGATGAGAACGTTATTACAGAATATTTTTTAAAGATAACTGGATTTCTCTCGAGACACCTCTATTCCGTGCGGCACTCCGGTTGCCAAAGGCAGATTTAGAGCTTTTTTAATATTTCAGCATCAATATTAATCTATTTGGCGACACTTGCAGATCATACAGTCTTCTCTCATTTTAACTGAATTTTAACGGTGAACATGAGGAACGCTAAAAATAAACTCCCTTCTATTTCGCAATGAATATGAAACGTTCGTAAATAATCTTTGCAATAAGTGATGGATAAAGATTGTTTGAAAGGTACACATGATTCGGGTTTTGTGAAAACCCTTGGCAGAGCATGAGTTAAATTTATTACAATATCACACGGTGTCACGTTTTAACAATGTCTCAAAGTCAATTTTCTTCTTCTTCGATCACTTGGTTTCCTCAGTATAAACCTGAGCAACTACACAGATCAAGAACAGTTTACTCTGTCGCATGCACCGTGATTGACATTCATTTAGTTAACATAAAAGGCAATTTGGTAGCAATTGTAGCTACCGCCGTGAGTGTATCGGAAATTCTTAAAATTGTCGAAAGTATAAAATCGAGTGGATTGGGCCCGAAACACAACACACATATTGCAAATGCCACATCAGCACCCGTCATGGTTCTCCACACCCATTCCAAGTGTGGAATGAACAAAGTGGTCATTGAAAGCAGAGATTATGTTTTGCTTTCCGACACCGCATGGTTCCGTGTCGGCATTTGCCATCAAACGTCGAAATGGCCGTTTTGGAGAACAAGCCGATTCTAAGATCAGTGATGAATCTGATCGTAGTTTCATTGTCAAAGAAGCATCTACGGGGGATCTTGTATTCGCACGTTCAAAATATGGAGCAAATGACTGGACAGAAGAGAAAGGAATACGCCGTTAGATAGGTAACACCAACTATTCATTTTAATTAAACTATGTCGACAATTTGCATTGACTGCAATATTTCAAAAGTTCAGCTGACAATAACATGATATCGGAAGTGAAAGAAACTTTACGTAGCATCTTCTCCCACGAGGATTGAAGTTAATATCAAATAATGATAATCAATATTAATTCTGTTAATAAATGCGAACTACATGATGTTCGAAACATTTTACAGTTATGATTCTTTTCATATTGGAAACAACAAATATAACAGCAAAGTATAGAGAATTCAATTTAATTTATTTGAAATCTGGCCAGATATTCAATATTAGGGTAATGATGTTTAAAATCATCAATAACATGACACCAACTTATTTAACTGTAAACACATTTTGTACCCCGAAACCTTATCAGCTACGGTACAATAATCTTCCCTTCCCAAACTCCTTACAAAGAACTGCAAACGATCTCTTTCACAACTAAATTAATTAATGCCATAAGACCTTAACACAATTTTCCCCCCTTAAATACCATTGTTCCCGTTTTTTTGTTTTTGGTGCTGTTGTGTCTCCCCCCCCCCCCACCCAACCCCTTTTTTTTTGCCTTTTCCACTACTTCTTCTTCAGACAAGCTGCAAATGAGCTATCCAACCGTTTGTTTTCTCTGTCTTTTTGTCTATTTCGTTGTACACTCTATCGTCCTTCATATGGTTGTTGTTGTTGTTGTTTTTTTGGGGTGAATTTAATGCCATGAGATTTGTCTTGCTTATGTAAACTGTATATCATGTATAGTTTTTTATACAATTTGTTCATTTTTATTGTTATTTCTTTTCATTGTATATTCTTTTTATATGACGGAAATAAAAACAAACAAACAAAAACAAACAAGCTAAAATTCTGGTCGTGGACAAATTGATTGATTTATACTTTTGAACTTATATTTTACAGAAATGGTTGGGGAATGTAGAGCTTCGAAACTGATTCCGTGAAATGACGTCAGACAACAAGCAACATTTTCTAGATTTCCGTTCAACAGTATCATGAAAATGAGCAGTATATAAACTTAACTTCATCATTGTAACTTTAAAAAAAGATATACTATCCAGTCAGAATGACAACCAGCCCCCTTTGCATAAAACTTACGACTGATAGTTACTTTGCCATTAATGGTAACTTCCATGGAAACCTTGATCTGATTGGCTGTTGAGTGATGTTGCCATGATAGTTAATACTGACGGCAAAGTTACCATCAATGGTGAGTTTTATGCAGTACCCTTGCAAAAAAGTGCTACTCATTGAAACTTGTGTGAAAGGAAATCTTTTTATAAAGTCCATCTGTTAGTAAGGGCTCATTCTGTATGTTTCTTGAGCAGTGTTATACAGACTTTTCTCCTTCTTATTTTAAAACGTAATGCGGATAACTCTGTCACTTTTAGAGACCATATCCAATCATGACAAACGGCACTATACCGAAATCTTTGTCCTTTTGTTTAAATAAAGATAATAACCGTTATCATTTCATGTTATAATGATACAATGATCATAATGGTACGCCTATTCTGTAGTTTGAATCTTCAAACATATCAATTATGTGTGGGGGTCAGGTGACATCACTTTATCTTTTTAAATGTAAACGTTATCTTTTCTCCTTAAAACTTTTTTTTCTCATTCGTTTCTGTTTTCAATTAAGCATAGCATTTCGTATATTCATGTATGGGGGGGGGATGGGGGTTATTTCTTATTCGATACCAGTGATTTACAAATGTTGCTGAAATGACATGATTTTCCGGAATTTTTTCTCATTTTGTGTGAATCATAGGCCAAAATTTGTATGCGTTTGTTGAAAAATTACAAATTCACAAATTTACAGTCGGGCGAAAACATATGCTTATTTAGAAGCCTTCATGTCAGGGCCAAGAGAACGGAGGGCCTCGGGGGCTCGAGCCCCCCCTTTTTTTAAAGTTTGGTAAAGGGAAAAAAAAGAAAGAGAGAGAGAAAAAAAAATGAGTGACCTGCCAATGTTAACGAGGTATTAATATATGCTCATCTCACTGTAATTAAATACCTAAAACCATGAGCTTACGGGGGCTCCGACTCCTGGATCCAAATAGGGGCCCTAAGGCAGGGCCCTGGAAGCTCATCTGACCGTAATTAAATACCTAAAACCTCTGAGCCTGCATGGGGCTCTGCCCCCTAGACCCCACCAAGGGCCCTAAGGCAGTCCCTGGATGCTCATCTGACCGTAATTAAAAACCTAAAACCTCTGAGCTTCCGGGGGCTTTGCCCCCTAGACCCCACCAAGGGCCCTTAGGCAGTCCCTGGATGCTCATCTGATCGTAATTAAATACTTAAAAACTCTGAGCTTCCGTGGGCTCTGCCCCCTGGACCCCACCAAGGGCCCTAATGAGGGCCCCTTGATGCTCATCTCACCGTAATTAAATATCTAAAACCTCTGATCTTCCGGGGCTCTGCCTCCTTGACCCCCCGCCAATTAGTGACCTGCCTGTGTCACAAATAAGGTATCTAAATATGGTTATCTGACCGTAATTTAATGCCTAAAAACCCTGAGCCTCCGGGGGCTCAGCCCCTGGATCCCACGCCAATTCTATGCTCTACCTGACGCGGGGCCTGCATATAACATGTAAGAGTGGTGGTGATGCAGATTTTTCTTCTGCCCCCAAAAAGTTTTTGCTCATTACGCCACTGCCCCTGGAAGGTGAGCCCCTTGGAATGTTTGCCCCCAATCACAAAATCCTTCCGGCGCGCCTGATTGAGACACATGAAATGCACCCACACCCCCATATTTTTTTCTAAATTATAATTTTAAATCATTTGACTGCTATTTTCAATTGAATTGAATTGAAATTGTTCATCATCATTGACATAAATTTTGAAAAAAAAGATTAAAGGTAAAGACCAGTTTTGGAAACGCCCCTCTCTCAAAAAAATGAAATGGAAGCTCTCATTACCAATCATGTGAAAGAATATGTCTTGACTAATACGTGGTGATACAAATTTTGCCGGGAAAGTCGGGAAACCGCCTACTAATTGATATATTTGGTAAATTATTATATCTATTGGGACCAAATAGATATCGCGCAAGTCGTCGCGTAGTCCCATATACATATTTCTGTGTACAAGACTGGGCCAAATTTCTTATCATTTTGATGACTCCAGAACCTTGCAGTACACACCAATACTTATATGCTAGATGATCAACCTTTTCTGATCGATTCCACAACGTTTCTTTTACAATGCAATCGCATGACCAGAACTGGTCTTTAACTTTAATTACTTTCAACACAACAAAATATAAAAAATTACCAATAAAATGACAATTTTTCTCTCTTCATCGATCTAACTAATTACAGTATTCTTCCCTCAATCTTAAAAATATATATATATTAGTCCATTATAATTGAACAATCAAATCCAGAGCATTCCGCATCATCGGAAAACACAGCACAAACGAGTAAACACAAGCAGAATAACAGTTTCCAACATTCTTCATCTTCTTGTTCTTCCAATTCCTACGCCGAGGATGACAATGACTGCCACAACACAGATGGAACCACCAGCAATGGCGATGATGATGAAGGCATTGGTCCATACTATCATCTGTCGGGCAGTGGCGGTAAAGTCTATCGACAAAAAACAGAAATAAGTGATATTTATCTTCTTTTTTTCTGTCTTTCATGGAAGCTATAACGTTTTACATTTTTTAATCGCTCTTTTTGCAGCAATGTAACATCGAGTCTGCATTTTTAAAGGGTTAAATAACATTAAACAGTCAGAGTGGTAGTGTTACGGTTAGCTGCGGTTTAATAATAGGTGAACGTGAAATAAAAGAGGCCTTCCATGTAGACGGATAGCCCACGAGACCGGCACTGACAAAAGTTTTAATAATAACGACATCCCAAGAGACCGACAGTGTTAACTTTAACGCAGAGTTAACGCCCTTTTGGCTCTAGGCAGACGCTTTGATGTTTGATAACGCACATGTTCTTTTATCCATCCTGTTTATTTCAAAGGTAGTGTATCCCTTTTGCAGCCAACAACAAATTCTGTAGAAATTTACAAAAGTTATGAATATGTCACGTATGTCCTTTCTGTGAAATTTAAACGTTAGCAGTGTCCTAAAATTCAAATTATTCAAGGAAACCTGTTTACTTTCTAGACTTCACTGTCAGATACTACTGAGTGACTGACTGACTTTTTTTTTCTCTTTGGTAATAACGTACATAAAATGAGCTGTAAAGGGTACATGAGCATTTGTCTACATCAATAACCCATTTCTTGTAATTGCCCAAATCAAACTGATTGAATCTTTGCGCAGCACGAAACGTACGACCATTCGGTACAAGCGTCTGAAATCAGACTATTACTAAAATGATTGCAATCACTAAAGTCGATTCGACAAACATTGCTCGTTATTTTCCCATTATTTTTTTTTTCAAGCCCTTTCGTTTTAAGGGAAGTTCTAAATTAGTATTGTCTTTCAAATGCCGTTAGACTTTAACTTTTTCATTTTGGGGGCCTGAAATTGGGACATTGTACCTTTAAATGATGAATTTATTATATTAATCCATACACGCTCTACTGAGGCAACGTTGTTATAAAAATGGCTTATCAAACTCCCTTAGTGCCAGATTTGGGTAAAACTGCTAATACGTTATTACGGAATACGCGAACATGACCTACAGGAACTAATACCTTGAAACCCGTAACAAGACTGTTTTCACGTATTTCTTGTAATAATGAAGGCATTTCTTATGTATCCATAAAGTTATGGATAAGTACAGGATACCGTAAATATGTAATAAAAGGGGCACTTTTTCGTTGCTTGAGGGTTATTTGATGATTTGGGGAAATCTGAGGGTGTATGCCCCTGCCATCTCAGAAATGGGTATTCGCCCCTATTTTTTGTAGCTGCTTATTTAGATGCACACCGTCGCACAGTGGAGTTCTTGTATAATCATTTATCATAGCTTACATTTTCCTTAGATTACGTTCAATTATTAGGGGGCGCTGGGGGCTAAACCGGCAGTGATCGTCGGGCCGACAACACTTCTTTTTCAATCATGTTTGATCCAGTTATTTTTCTCGCTACTTTTTATTATATTTATTCAATTGTTTGCACTAATTAAGGGTGTCTGGTGGGCACTACCCACCGCATGCAACGTCCGGAAGTGGTCATTTATGATAAAAAGTGTCATGCTCTGCTTTTTGTTATCAGGTTTGATCCAGTTAATTTGCTCGCTATGAATATAGCATTTTCTTATATTGATTCCAATTTTGCACTAATTAAGGGCGTCTAGTTTTTTGGGGGCCTTTGGCAGGCAGTACCCACCCGTAAAGACGTCTGAAAGCGGTATTTCTGATAATTTTCATTAAGTTTGAACAGGTAACTTTCTTGTCATTCAAACTTTTTATTTTAATTTTTCTTTTAAAAATTGTATTCATTATTATTATTTAGTATATCTTAAAATTGAATAACTTACATGAACTTTCTTGTAGTTACATGTTATGCTTATCTATTTCATTATTTTGCATTAACAAAAAACGGGCGCTTGGCAGGCTCCCCAACACTAAACATGTCTGGCAATGTCCAAACATGATATACGAGGTTGTGCTGATATTTTCGAACTGGTTTGGTCCAGACACTTTTCAGCTAATCTAGCTAAATAGTTTAGCCATTTAACCTTTTGGGGGCGCCCGGGGGTCCTTGCCACCACCAGCACTTTGCGCACAACAGACACCCGTTACCTGACATACTTTTGCTCATGGATCATTGCTGTGTACTCGAAAAGTAGAATGAGGTGACTATTCCGGTACAGGCTTCCAGATTATCTGCACTGCAATTTACATTGAAACCATATAGTTAAATATGCGCATGGGATGAAAGGTCAGTTTTTCCCATAAAAGCATCATCCCCCTCTCTTTTTCTACATTAGCTCTTTAGTGCGCGCAGTTAACTGATCTCACTGACTATACGAGTCTACATTTGAAAGGGAGTAATGGCCGCAGAACTAATCGTAAGTTCGGTTACGAGTTCAGCTGATATTGCTGTAAAGGGAGTTTTTTCAATCCTGGAAACAGTTCAAGAGGGCTTAGGAATTGTAACACTGCCGAAGACGAAGATTGCAAATTTGTCAGATCGTAAAATCTATGTGGTCGCAGATTTCTTTGATCATATAAACGACGCTGCAGAGAAACATGAATACCAATATGCAACAATTGACAATTGGGGCCGTGTCGAATTTGTATCGGAGAAAAAATCCGTAAGAGTAAAAGCTTACAAAGAGAAACCAAAGGATGGTGAGGATGGCGAGGATGCTTGCAAAACAGACATAACTAACCACACATTTTCAATCAAATCGATGGCAGATGGGCAGTTATCTATCGACCAAACGACGAAAAGATTTCTATTTTATCGATGAAAATCCAGGTGAGTTTATGCCTATTTAAAAGAAATATATTAAAATAAATCGTTCTTTAATGCTTCATTTACATTTGATCTTATCAGTCTGGATAGTTTTTCTGTATTATAGTTAAAACACCAGTTTTCCCAAATGAATTTTAAAAAAGGAATTAAAATGTGGAGGGCCCTTTTGATGATAAAATGAAATTTAAAACACACTTCTATTGAGCTGAGACAGATCCATTTTATCTTTCATCCCGTACTTGAGAGTGACCCGTTTTTTTTTAATTGATTCCTTTTTTTCTTCTTCAGAACGGAAAGAGAAGATCCGGATTCTGTTAAAGCATAATCATTGGTCTTCCAACAGGCGAAATAAGAATTATGTTTCATGCACCTCATCATCAGTCCTAATGAGCCTCGATCTGGTATTACAACCATAAATATCATCCTTCTTAACACTTTAAGTGGCCTCCATTGTTTTAAGCGTATATTAAGATTTTTACGTATATTTTTTTAACAAGGTGAAGTTTTTAATTTTTTGTGCAGAATGAATTGTTGGTAAAGTAATGGAAAAATGTCGATCTTTGTCTGATTTTTTTCTTAAAATGAAGAATGGCACTGTAAATGCCAACTATTTTAGTTGTTCTTGATGGTGATTACATCAATGTTTTCAGATATTCTTCTTATATTCCTTGAGAACAATGAATACAAGATTCCCGCAATTTTGGGGAATTAGAAGAGCCGACAGGATTCCGAAACCATTTTCTTGGGGGGTGATGGAAAGATTTCGACACAAGCCTTATATCTCACAATTCTGGGTCTGCCACTAAATAGTAATAGTAATGTGAGTGACGCTTTATTCTGTAAACTAAATATGATTCTTATGTTTCTCTTTATCTGTATTCATGAAACGTATGTTTAGTGAAAGTAGACCCAATAATGCCTTAAAGGTACTATGTCCCATTTGCATGCCAAAACAATGAAAAAATTAAATTCCAACGGCATTTGAAAGGCAATACTAATTTACAACTCCCAAAAAAAGGGTTTGAAAATGTCTTTAAGTGGGAAAATAACGACTATTAGTTGTCGAATCGACTTAAGTGCTAGCAAGTCAGTAAGTAATAGTCTGATTTTCAGACCATTGTACCGAATGGTCGTACGTTTTGTGCTGCGCAAAGATTCAATCAGTTTAATTTTGGCCATTACAAGAACTAGGTTATTGATTGATGTAGAAAAATGCTCATGTACCCTTTACAGCTCATTTTATGTTTGTTATTACCAAACAAGAAGAAAAGCCAGTCAGTCACTCAATAGTGTCTGATAGTGAATTCTAGCAAGTAAACGGGTTTCCTTGCATAATTTGAATATTAGGACACTGCTAACGTTTAATTTTCACTGATAGGACATACATGACATATTCATAATTCCTGCAAAGTTCTACAGAATTTGATGTTGGCTGCAAAAGGGACAAAGTATCTTTAAACCAAAAAAAAAAAGAGAAGAAGATCAATATCGATACTAATTAAAATTTAGGAAAATCATCGCACGGAATCTACACCTTTGATTTTTTTTCTGATAATTTTATATAATTGATCGACATTCGAATTTTAATACCCTTTTATGAACAATATCATGTACATGTATTTTTATATTACCTATTGTTGTTTGCATTTTGTTTATATTTACATATAACTACACGTATAAACAAATGATGCATGCGAATGAGTTCATTATACACGATATATCCGTTATTGTTGAGGCCTTTTCATGTAAAAGCGTGGGAGAGTTTCAGTAAATAATTCACATGTACCGTGTTTGATTAATCATTTGATTATGATCTAGGTCAGTAAGTTGTTTGGATATATATAATTATAAAAATGATGTAATAAAAAGCTACTACATGTATTTAATATTTACTTCGTGACGTTTTGTTCTTACGTGCTTTTTTATGTTGCGAAACCCACTTTCACGACGTGGTATAATACGGCGATTTTCATTTTCGTTGATTTGTATTTAGGTGATGTTTTTGTACAATTATTAGAAAATAATATGGACCTGCAACATTCCCGTTTAAATAAACTATAATTAAAATTGTCTTATGTAAGCTTTGGAATAAAATACCTAAAGTGGTTTTCATTCATGTTTCGTTCGTTGCTATATTTTCGCAAGAATTGATGTATTTGATTACAAATCTGTAGGCTAATTAATACCATTTTACGTTATACCTTAGTTCTGTCCTGTTATATTTGGAACTATATATATATATATATATATATAAATACAAATGTAGCAAGACATTGGAATCAATGGCTTTACTTTATATTGAATGTATTTTATTCCTTTAAACACTTGAATACTAATGTTTAAGACCGATTAAAACGTAAACGAAAAAGAAAGTGATTGAATTATATTTCAAAAACTTGTATCTTCATTTAATAGAGTACCAAACATCTCTCAAAATGAAAGTGTAACAAAACTTCAAAATATAATATAAATGGCAATATGCTACCTTGTTTGTTTGTTTTAAATAATGTTATCACCTCAGGTTTAAATTGTGCACACTTTTTTTTTCGATTTCCTTTTTACGTACAGGCGAATCATTTGCGATTTAACTCATGGAACAGCATTAAAGATCACGATTTTCAAAGCGGTTCTACTCCTTGAATAGCCTAATTATGTTCCTGTACGTAAACAAAAGATGAAGAAATTAAAAGTAGTATCAACATACAAGTGGATCCCCTTTTAATTCTTTCATCTCAACTTTTGTTTTACCTGGTAGTGAATGTAAAATAAATGGAGATATAATGAAAACATGTGGTGTGTGTCAGTGTATATTTGTGTGTGGGAGGGGATGTATTTTATTTGGCTGAGTGTAGGCGTTTAGTGTTGGTTTTGATTTTTTGTTTTGGTAATTGAGAGATAAAACTGTATACGGAGAGCTAAAATATCCATAAAATGTCTAACTTACGGATTTAAGTGCCCTGTCGGTTTTAGAGTAGACCAGATTCTAGCCGTTTTTTTAATTATACCATCTTTGAACGCGTACATCAACGCTTGACTCACGAATTTATCATTTCCAACAGATTTACCTAACCCAAAATGCGCGCGTATTTCTTTTGTACATAATGTATAGCTAGTGTGTGAGCGAGCGCGCACATCGTAACAGTGAAGGCAGCTGACTAGTTTTTGAACACTAGCCCTTCTCATCTGTAGCCTTGAGTTTAACCCATTAGACTTTTGGTGAATGGTTAATAATTAGCCATGTATATCAAACTAGTTATTAGATAAATCCATAAAACGCTAGGGTCTTTTAAGTTTCCCAGGGAAGAAATGATAAGTGAAAATGAGAGCAAGTCGTTTGACCAGGTTTGAACGACCTATTTTTTTATTAAGGAATGGAGACTGAAGATGTTATCATTATAATATTCAAATAAGATTTTGCTATAATTATTATTGTAAATAACGTCTATAATCTTTAGTTTGTTTGATCAAGTGCTTCACAATTATAATGGATGTTTACAAACCCATCAGATTATCTGAAGAAAGCTGATTATCTGTTATCATTAAACCTTTAACACTTGTTTTACATATAATACAATCGATTCTTTGTTGGATTTAGATATCTAATCAATGTGTCTACTCTAATAAAAAGGCATGTCACTCACAATTCCTTATCGTCATGAAAAGTTCAGTGACAGCTGAAATTCACTCAATTGTAACATAAATTAGTCCAAGTCGTTTGACCGGGTTTGGAGGACCTATTATCTTAAAAGGAATGAGACTAAAGATGGTGTGACTGTTTTTTGTAAAGGACGTTTGATACTTTCAGTTTGTTTTATTTACTGAATCCTTGTTGACGTTAGCTTATCAAGTGCTTCAAAATAGTAATTAATATTTGACAACCCCGTCAGATAATCTGAAGAAGGCTGATTTTCTATTTTTATTAAAACCTTTAACACTTGTTTTTTTCCAAAGTACATCTAATACAATCAATTTTTTGGTGGCTTTAGTTAATTTTATCCGATCCGATAGATAGGCATGTCACGCACACTTCCTTATCGTCATGTAAAGTTCAGTGACAGCTGAACTGCACTCAAATTTTCGATTTGATCTACTGCAAAACCCATATCCTATTATTATCTTCATACATTTTGCACATTGACTTGTTGTGAAGGCATCTCATTAGATCTTAACTTGAATTAAATCAAAAAATTGGTTCATGCATCTGTCTTTAATAGCCATCTCTAAAGGCTCTAGTCATTCCAAAATTTCCCGTGTTTTCAGCAAGGCAAC
Organism: Mesocentrotus franciscanus; assembly: GCA_037976565.1. Taxonomy (NCBI): domain Eukaryota; kingdom Metazoa; phylum Echinodermata; class Echinoidea; order Camarodonta; family Strongylocentrotidae; genus Mesocentrotus; species Mesocentrotus franciscanus. Next base: position 12,431,177 of record CP137670.1, read on the forward strand.
CAAATGTCAGTGCCTATAGCGTTGAGGGAATATAACTGATACAATTTGTCCCCTCCCCCATCCCCACCCCCACTCAGAGCACAGAGCCCAATCTAGCATTACTTCACTACCAACGACAAAGGACGAGTTGGCGACTACTTTCGCAAAATCATCTTTAAGCAATTGCAATGGCCTTGTGAGTCACCTATGGAAATGCTCTAACATAACAATAACGTATTTGGTAATCTGAATATGATTTATCTGGAACAGACAACAGGGTTCTGAAAATCGTTGCGATCATATTAAAAATGCTTCCTTATTATGCCCTGGCGGCAAATTTAAACCCTAATAGGCACATGCAATAGGCTACCTTCTTTTTTTAAATACATTTTTTACCCCTCAAGTTTAAAATGTGTATACTTTTTTTCGATTTCCTCTGTACATACGAGCACATGATTTGCGATTACAACTCATGGAACAGCATAAAAGATCATGATTTCCGAAGCGATTTCACTCTTTGAATTGCCAAATTATGTTCCTGTATGTGAACAAAAGGTGACGGAATCAGAAGTAGAATCAACTTGCAGTTAGATATCCCTTTTATTCTTTGATCTCAAAATGTACCCTTTTTCCTGGTACTGAATGTAAAATAAATGAAGATATTTCGAATGGAAACAAAATGTGTATAAGAAAATAAAATCACTCAATGCTTTTTAAAATGAACTAAATCCACCAAATATATCTCGAGTTATACTAAAATGTGTTCATATGTGAGTGTGTGTGTGTGTCTCTATGAGACTGGTAAGCATTTTTTGGTCTTGCTTTTTTTTTTGGTCTTGCTTTTTGATTGCATACTCAATAAAACAGAAAACCTACCACTTTATATAAACTAACGGAAATGGAAATAAGAAAACTACCAGCTTTCACCGGTAAAAGTTCATATTTTTTTTCTCTTACTCATTATCATTCTGTGAATAATTGTACATGTACTTATACTTTAATAAAAAACAAAAAAACTATTAATCGATGGTTCATCCGTTCAATTTTCGCGTCCATTAGGTGTATGACTATCCCCAGTAGAGTTCACTGTCTTGAATGACTCTACGTTGTGGAAATGTTATTTTGTAATGGGTTGAAGTACTCCTTAAAGATAAAGACCAGCTCTGATCATGCGATTGCATTGTGAAAGAAACGTTGTGGAATCGATCAGAAAAGGTTGATCATCTAGCATATATAGGTATTAGTGTGTACTGCAAGGTTCTGGAATCATCAAAATGATAAGAAATTTGGCCCAGTCTTGGTAAAGTTACAAGCACTGTACACAGAAAGATGTACAGGGCACTACGCGACCACGTGCGCGATATCTATTTGGTCCCAATAGATATAATAATTTATCAAATATATCAATTAGTAGGCGGTTTCCCGACTTTCCCGGCAAAATTTGTATCATCACGTATTAGTCAAAACATATTCTTTCACATGATTAGTAATGAGAGCTTCCATTAATTTTTTTTTTTTTGAGAGAGGCGTTTCCAAAACTGGTATTTAACTTTAAGACTTCAAATTGTTATTGATCAAGTTTGATGCAACATTATACACCAAGATCGTTCTCGGTGCGAAATTGGAGGGCACTTTTGTTGTCTCTGTAGAGGTCTGCCACCCCGTTCCTGATGAAAAATGTTGTCAGTTTTATATTCATTGTATAGTACAGCCACAGGTCGTCATTTATATACATATTTTTATATCGGCTTTAAGGGGAAAATTGACCTGACAACCCCATATCAAGGCCTTGACATCGGGAGGGGCATACTATTTGTTTTTCCTGAGACCCAGTATAGTTCAGTTATGAAATCACTTTTTGAGGGCTCTGATTATGGAATGGGAGACTGACTATTTATATAAGTAAGGGTTTTTTGAGACCTTTGGGCGTTTCACAAAAGACTGATATCGATTTAAGTTGGACTTGAAATATGGCAGGCCTTTCAAGGGACGTGGGAATCGTGGTCACAAATTTATATAATTAATTTTTTTTTGGTAGTTAATTTTTGAAAAAAAGAAATTATCGAAAGATCATAATTTCTTAGGGAGTTTCCCTGTAATTTTACATCTGCTTCAAGATTTGTTAGGTGTTTAAGCTGCCTCCAAAGTATAATAGTATAAGTCCAAGTCTTATGTTGAAAAAAAAGTAAATTTAGTAGATTTGCGACCACGATTCGACATTTGACCAGTGGCATGAACGGCCTGTCATAGTTCAAACCCAACTTAAGTTTATTGTGAAACACCCCGCACCGATCTGTCTTTACTTAATTCGTTTCCATGTGCAATCTTACAATAGCTAACGTAATAATTCCACACCCGGCTAGCTACTAGTGTATACAGCGTAGCTATATATGTTTTCCCTCGGTCGAAAAATTGTCAGGACGGACAAAATAATATTTCTCCCTTGCTCCTCCTTTACAAACGCCGGTAACCATACTACGCACTACTTTGTATTGGCAAGAGGTACAAAAAATAAAAAAAGTAACTATCGGTTTGTTCTAATAACAAAGTCATTTGTTTCTTAAATGCATTTTTGCCGCGTAATGAGAGGAAAACAGCAATCTGACTGAACCCTAAACGTGAGGTTTGCAGGATAACTGGGTAATTCATTGAGAATATGGTGTTTGATGATTATGGAAATAGAGTTATGACAACGTTAACCAGCGCTTCTCAAAGTTTCATGAAACTCGAGGCCCACCATTTGCTCTGTACTATAACAAAAATCTGAAATTGTTTATTTTCCCTCAAGGAAATTTTCAATCGTACAAGCACCCTAAATATAATTATTGCAAATATGTTTCTATTCAACCCCTCTATGGAAAAATGTAACCCGTCATCAAAAAAGAAGAAGATTACATTAAAAAAAAATCTTATATACAGAGCATTTATGAGAGGAGCCCGCGAGAGACGTCACAGTGTTGCCAATTTGTGTTTGATTGATCGCAGCTTCGAAAATTCATAACTTTCTCATGTTTACTCGAAAATTTGCTCAAATTTTCACTGACCGGTTCCATTCAATTTTATGCTTCCACTAAAACCAAATTAATACCAGGATGGATTTCGCCTTTAAATTCGATGGGTAAATACATATAGATGGATGATGGAGGATGAAGGTTTACTGTAATGGGGGCGGGGCTCTATTAATAACAAGAAGACGATGATGTTGATGATGATGATGATGATGATAGTGATGATGATATTGATGATGATGATGATAGTGATGATGATGGTGATGAAGATAATGATGGAGGTGATATTGATCGTCATGAAGATGATGATGATGATGATAATGAGAATACGAACACTACCACCAACAATATAATACTTCTACTAATGATGATGATAATGGTAATGATAATAACATAATAATTAAAAGAATATAATAATAATAATGATAATAACAATAATGATAATATTAATAATAATAATAATGACAATACGGAGAAGAAGAGTAGGAGCAAATACGAAAATGAAAACGAGAGATCGTTTATATGAGATAAAATCACTTTAATATGAATAACATGTGCTTCTTACACTATGATATAACATATTGATATACTGCATGAAAATGGATACTTAATACTAATTACAGATTATTTTATCATCAATGTGTGTCTGTTAAAAAATTATGACTAATAGATTGATTGTTATTTCATATGCAAGAATGCGAGAACTGTCTTCGTAAGATATCTATCTCTATATCTCCTGACATATACTCTCTTCTCTGAAATAAGTTTTCTACAATACATTTATGATAGTAATAATAATACTAATAACAATATGAGCAATGGAAATGTTTGTAAAACACGTCAGTTCAATATGAATAATATGTAAAAGGCGCAAAGGAAGAAAAAACAATAGTTGTATTTGTCTTTATTTCTGCCTCTTACCTAAATACATGGATACAATTCACTGCATCTATTTGAGTTTTTGCTAGATGTTTTATTGCTTTGATTATCCAAAATCAATCTCGCAGCCTACTTCCTCAATGCTAAGCTGTACAAGTATTCCCTTTACACTATGAGAGAGCTTTCGAGATCTTCAAGGTTTATCTCGGTCCCCTTCATCCGAAATCACAGGAGGCTCGGTAAGGCCAAAAGAGCTGACACCATTCACTTTGGTGCAATGAACATCTTTCCATGCTGACGTCAGAGACGTTGTATCATTTCAATTGACCATGGGACGTTTTTATAAAGTTCTGCTGGAGACGTTCCACTCATTCATTAAATGCTCGTTTTGTTTTACTTATGATGTTTTTCGATTGAATCTAAATTAATATTGCACAAACTTAAACAAGACAATACTATGAAAAGAAGTTATTAGATTTACTTGCACAACGTGTCAAATAGGATTGTGTTCTTGTCTCTATTGGTTTCCTTCCTATAACCTTCTTCTCTCTTGGTATTTTTTTTTTTATACCTCTTCTTTTAAAATTCATATTCCCATTGTCACCCAATACACACAAAACCTTCACACGTCGTTAAGTTACCTTTTTGTAAATGATTGAAATAAGAATGAGATGTTGTTCAGAATTCCAGAAGTGTAGGAACGAATACGAATATCTAAACCATAGATTGTTTATATGAGATAAAAACAATTTAATATGAATAAGATGTGCTTCTTACACTATGATATACGTATTGAAAACGAATGGGGCTGCATGACAATCGATAGTTAATAACAATTAGAGATTATGTTATCATCAATGCGTGTCTGTTTAAAATTGATGACTAGTAGATTGACTGTTATTTTATATGCAAGAATGCGAAAGCTGTCTTCGTGAGATATCTATCTTTATATCTCCTATTTCTACAATACATTAATGATTGTAATACATTTGTAATAATACTAATAACAGTATGATTGCATAATATCTTTCCATCCAAACTTGATCTATGCAGATGGCGTATAATGGACAATCACCAGTGTGATATATGTAAAAAAACAAAACTGTTTATGTTTTATTCAAATGTAATAAGGTTCGATTTTATTTATTTATTTATTTATTTATTTTTTTTTTTTGGGGGAATTATTGAAAACTAATTTTATAATTTCTTTCATGAGCAAATAGATATTGTTAACTTTAAGCCAATGCGTAATAACAATATTGTATATCGAAATTCTCTATGGTGAAGGGTATAATAGTAAAAGCATGTTTAACAAATAAATCATTCAAGAAATGATAAGGTTTTAACCATTCATTTAGTCACTTTTGTATTTTATATTATGTTTAAAATGTAGATTGATGTAAATATATATGATGATCAGTATGTGAAATAAAACACCTTGGTAGGAGGATAAGAAAAAGAAAATAACAGTATGAGCAAAGATAATGTTTGTAAAACACGTCATTCCAATATTAATAGTATCTCCAACGCGCAAAGGAAAAAACAATGGTTGTATTTGTCTCTATTCTCCCTCTTTCCTAAATACATGGATATAATTCACTGCATCTCTTTCGTTGTTAAAATTCGTGTAGAAAATGATGTAATCATGCCAGACAACATTTACCAAGTAATCTGATGGAGGTTTCCTCATTTTAAACAGACGTAAGAAACATTTAAGTGCTTATTGCCCGAATAACCCTCGAAAATGTAGGATTATTTTCTATTAAAGTGAATATTTGTGAACACGTATTACAGCAACACGGCGTAACTCCCTTCATATTAAACTGGTACGAAAATGAGTAACACTGTTTTGAGGGTGTTGTAATTTGTATCTTTATCAAAGGGAAAAAAAGCTGAGAACCTGTGTGTGATAAGCTATAAAATGTAAAGTGCAGTGCTTTTAAGTGTTCTTACGAAACCCTGCGGTGAACCGACACCTTCTTATCAGAGGCCTTTGTTCTTTACGTTGGGCGAAGCTTCATCTCCGTCTTGGTGAGGGAGTAGTGAGGACCGAGCCAGCTATACCATAACACACCAAAGGATGACCTCTTCGTTAGACCTTTCAGGTATAGGCCATTGAGATTAGCAAGTAGGCAAGCATCGTACCACCAGCCTCCTTTGTAATAACTGGCGCAGTTCACCCATAAATTATCATGATCGCGGTCCCGTGTACTAAACGGATTACCTGCATGATACCACAAACTGTCTCCTGCATAGAAATGAAAAATTGATTCATAGTATACGCATGATATAAATTAGTTCAATATACGATCTCTCCTCACTCGACTTGAGACTGTGTGGTTGTATAGTACTAAGCCGTCCGTCCGTCTGTGAATGCCGTGTCTTCTGTATCTTGATGTTGCAGACAGATGCGTTTGAGAGTATTCGTTATTAAGCATCGAAACTTTTCTCACCCCTCACTTCCCCACTTTCTATCCTTTTACAGGTTAAAAAACAACAACAAGCAAGCAAAAACAATCAGCAACAACAAAACACCGATGTTGTTTAACGCGTCATATGTGAGACAGCGTTGGCTGGTTAATTCCGTATCACCGAAATACCGTATATTTACTGTTTAAAGGAATTACAGAATTACCTTATGACACCGTTACCGTATAACCGTTTTAGCGTATTACCGCATAACTGTATGATTGCATTACCATAGGGCCTTTCACCGTATTACAATAATTATAATGAACCATATACGGTATTATAGTTAATGTATTGAATTGTATTGTATGTATTAGTAATTTTGTTGTTGTTGTTATTTTTTGTTGCTTTTAAGCAATTGAACATGTGGAATAATTATACTTAGTTAGACAGTACCACCTGTGCGCTTAGAAACGCCTGTATAAAGTGCCCTATAAATGTAATTATTATTATTATTATTATAGAATTGCCGTTTAATGTATTACCGTATTATCATACCGTATTACTGTATTACGAAGTTTTGGTATGGGGTCATGAATTTGGTTCAAATGAACATATTGGAAGCATATGCGATTTTACAATATCCAATGATCGTTGTCGCGGTTGAAATCGAGTCTAAAGTGATGAAATTGTAAATAATAAACTATTTATGTTGTATAGCGCCCTCTCAAGACTGATATTACTTTGGCTTTAAAACAATGTTTCTTGGCTACCATCGACCGATTTGCTATTCCCGTTTGGAAATTATATATCAGAACTAGATATTCTGAGATTTTCATGGTCGCAGCTACCATGGAATGGCCTTAGGTGCTATTTGAAATATTTGAAATTTACCGGGAGCACCAGTAAATTTTGATTATTCAATTTGCTCGAAAGCAGTATTGTTTTAGGGGCCAAATTTTTTAGTGCTTATAATACATCCACAGGGGCATCCAAATATATCAAAAATTTAGAGAATTGCTATCCATCCAATTTCAAAATTTCCCAAAACTTTGCATTACCTTTAACGTATAACGTATCATGTACTACCCTATTATTGTACATATTGGGTGATTCCTGAATTACAATGGGTCCAACATACCCTACATTTATTTCATGTACAAAAAAGAAAATGGTACTTTTGTTTCAGTAAAAGATTTATTTATCCGTCTTAAACCTAGAAGAAGTAAACAACTATTGATTTTTGACTATACAAAGCTACAAAAATCTATTCAACAAATTTGGGAAACCAGTTAAGCCTGTTAGCCATTTGAGTAGTGAACCGTGGTATAATATGAGTTTTAAGCAAAGTTTTAAACAAATTAGAATAAAGAAATGTTGTTTGTATTTGGAAAATGTCTTGCACAAGGACGTTAACAGTTTTTTGTTTTTACCATAAATTTGATTGGGATTAAGGAATTTCGTCTACTTGAATTTAATTTCAAGCTTTTATATGATATGCTACCAGTTAAGATAAAATCTGTTCAAGTGGGGTCTTCTATACGATGACCCTTTTTAATGCAAAAACTGAAGATTTAATTTAATGTATGGCAAACAAAATCTTCTTTGAGTAATCAAAGGTTATAGTTTTACATGCTTTTATTCTTACAATAGAGATATATATTATTTTCTCACTCAAAATGAATTCGCAAACCGAAATCGATTTGATTATGACGATTGCACTTTGGTCTATTTTTAAAATGATTTTTTTTTGTTCGTAATAAGTATGGGTATGATACTAGGGATTCGAATTTGATATATACATTTAAAAGAGAAATGACTCAAAAACTGAAAATAAATTAACATTTGAAAGTACAAAATACGAACTTTCCTGCAAATTTGCTTACCTATATCTGATTTTTTTCAATGTGTATTATTGATGTTCCATTGTTTTGAAAAAAAATTGTGAAATTATGTTATTTCTGAATATTGAATAAACTCATCATTAGAGGCAAAGAGAAAATAAAAAAATATTACCGAATTACGGTATTAACATTTTTGATCTTTTGATTTGATTACTGTGTTACCGTATTAGCCTACCGTATTACTGTATAACGTATCATGCAGCACCTTATTAACGTACATATTGGGTGATTCCGTGCATTGCAATGGTTCCAATACGACATACCCCCATTTATTCCATGAACAAAAAATACAAACAAACACCTTAATTGATTTGACCATTTAATAATGTAAGTGATACCAGGGGAACCATATTTTTGATGAATTAAAATGAGTAATATCATGTACATGACACTTTGCAGGGGATCGCCTTTTTACATACCTGCGTCTCCGGAGTACTTGCCAAGGGCCAGGGTGTAGTTTGCGGCCTCGTCCGCAATACTGAAATCGCTGTAGGTGGCATGGCGCGTTTGTCCATCGAAGTCTTGGAGATCGATCCGTAGCTCGTATGTCTTCTGACGGGAAAGACGGTGGATGTTGTCGTTACCGAGCCAGTGCTCGGAGGAAACGATTCCAAAACCGTATTTGTAGTCGGACCAGTAGAGAGAGAAGCCAACAGAACCATCCTGTCTACGCTGGAAGACCTACATAGAGAGGGGAGAGAGAAAGAAAGAGAGAGATAGAGAGAGGGGAGGGAGAGTGGAGAGAGAAACAAAGAGAGAGAGAAAGATATCGAGATAGAGGGAGAGAGAGAGAAAAAAAAGATATATATATAAAGATGTCGAGAGAAAGGGAGAGAAAGAGTGAGAGATAGTGTGTGTGCGTGTGTGTATTAATAATTCATTCAGAACATAACAATAGCCGTTGTGCATGGCAGCTGTAATTATATGACTTGAGAGAGGAAAGATGGAAGATGGAATGTGTGTTATCAAAGTTTGTGGATTTACTTTTGAAAAGTGTAGCAACACGAAGAAGAGTTGCAGATACCACATTTCACTCCAATTATAAGGATACGCAGTTTAGATTGTAGGCTAATAAGAATGCGCTAGCAAAGGCCTTAAACAAAATAAACCAAATTAATATCAATGACCAATATCGATTCTGTTTTTCATGAGGGCCCTTCAATTTACCCTAGCAATTATCAGGTATCAGGTAGATAGTGGGATATGTTGATGAATGAAATGGGATATAGGATATATATTGCCCTTGAGTTGATTCTTAACACGATCCATTTTTCGAAAAATCAAGTAAAGGGCAATTTCAATACCCTATTGTATGTCCCATAGAATCTTTTTTTTGAAGGGGTAGGGGATTACGTAATACTTCATTGTAATGTTCGCATCTTTCAATAGGTGACGCACAAGACAAGGTTCATTTTTCAAAATTAGTTGCTACCGTGTTTCTTGAAAGTCTTTGCGAGCATGTTCAAAGTGGATGGGGTTGATAAAGACGAAATTCTAACTACATGTATCATCATTTCTTACCGTCCAGCGGCCACCGTCCGTTTCCATATCACAGTAAACGGAGAGAGGATCAACACCATCTCCATCGGGATAGATGTCATACACTCCACTGAGATGGGATAGTCCACCAGTCTGAATCTCAGCGCAGTCACGTGGGAAGCTTGGAACTGCTGTGAAATACAAAGGTGTCGTAGTTGAGAGAATTGAATTTCAGTGGACCGGCCTCTCATAGGCAAAGGTCTCGGATTCGATCCTTGCTTGGTACTTACATCATTGGACAAGGTTTACTTCCAACTCAGGGAGATATACATGTCTTGCATGTTAAATTGGCCATATATTCTACAAGGTGTAATGAATGGGCTCTTGGCTGGTTCTAGGGTAAGACCTTCATGCATGTTGTGAGCTCCGAAATCGATAGCCTAGCTAATATAAATAATAACTTAGGTAATATTGGAGTTCTTTGAGCACCTTACGTAGAGGATGAGAACCATAGACAATAATCCAATATCAGCTGTGTTCGACGTAGTGTAGGGACGGTGTTACACTAAACATACAGTGTAAAGCTATAGAAAACTTCATATAGAAAATGTCAAGTTGACAAGTAATAGGAGGAGTGATCATACCAAAAGCCGCAACACGAGGGTTTAAAAAAACCCTTTACATTTCATTAAGGCGCATTTGATCCTGAAAGATTGAATAAAATATTTCATTGAGAGAAAAAAACACGTTTAGATTAAAATGGCCTCATAATCTACATTTTATTGTGATCAATAATTGCTGCTATATAGTTCCACAAACGATAAGGACTACAGAGTGCGAGTCAGTAATTCCAAGGGACCCTTGTACTGTTCATATTTTATTCATTTTGTTGACAATTCCTGAATGCCACTCTCCAATGGTGCGTCAAACACTGCACAAGCAGCCACGCGTCATCGGAAAGACGCTTCGAATTAATAACCTGTAGATTAATAGCCATCATAGATTTGGTTAAAAATAACACAGTCCTACGTCAGTAAAATGAAACATCGTGTGCAACGGGAATGATATGATATGATATGATCCTAGACATGTCGGGGAAGTCAGTGATAACTGATGGTGCTTCTGTCGACACACAAGGTTCATAGAAAGCTTTTAATAATAATTATGTTGATGATGATGATAGTGATAATGATGAAAATGATGATCGTAATGATAATAATATTAAAAATCATCATCATGATACGAAGAACAAGGAGAACAAGAACAAGAACAAGAAGAACGAGAAGAATGATAACCAAAAAAAATATGGCTTTTGGTATGGGGTACTGAGGAAACCTAGGGGCACCAATCGTATTAGGTTCATGAATTGTGAATTAAAAAGGCCGCCTGTTGGCAGTGATTATTCTGAAATGGACAAATTGCGATTTCTCCATGACAAATATATGTGGATATTCGGGTTCATTTGAACCATGTTGTAATTCCGAAAGGTCTACAAGCCTAACAACTAACTCCACAAGGGGTCACATGAGATCCACCGCCTTAATACAAACATTGCTCCACCCCTTTGCATTTCAGCTGTCAGAATTGTTGAAAGATGTATTAAAAGAACAATCTTTACAAAGCCAACGTCGAAAATTTTCGAATGCTGGTACATTTTTTGTTGGGGGGGGTATACCCCCAAACAAACAAAATACTCAAGTACTATTCCCCATGATCTCTACACCCTCCCGAATTCAAAGGATTGAGGCCCACTTGGAATGCTTTGCTTTCCTTATAGCTTTACAAAGAACCATTTGCCCCCCTTTCTATTTCTACCCCTCTCTCCATCTGAAATCATATATGAACCACACAAACAATGCATAATAACTCCAATGCGAATGTGCAATTGTATCAAGGAGTTTTTAGAGATGGAGTCATATCTAGCTCATTCCCTTTGTACTATCTTTGATGCCGCCAGGAGAAAATATGTCAGGCATGTGCTTAATTGGATCTTTATGCAGATACGTAGACAAAAGATTCTTGCCTAGCTGCAAACTAACGGGCCACTTTCAAAGGGAAATATGCTTTTGTAATGATATTAACTTTCGCTACCACTCGTCTGATTATACGAGCAGTACACAGTGCTTACCTTTACAGGAGGCAAGCGAAAGGAAATGGAGCAAAATTTCCTGACATATTAATCAAAATTACTCGACTGGGCATGTGTGGGCGCTAATCTGACATATAACATCTTATTAAGAACTGTACTTGAACAAATTCACTTTTTATTTTCGTGAGCCGGAAGTAATCGGAAAAGTGTCAAATTGCAGGTTTTAGGATTGTAACATTTTACTATTTTTCACAAATTAAAACTGCTATTGTACAATGTAAGCAAATTTCTTGACACAATTAGGCTTTTTGTATTCATATTTTATCATCTGTTCGATTTTTCCCTTTTTAGTTCAAACAAAAAAAGAAATATTAACGATATTTCTTTGTGAGAAAAATCACTACTCAAGCTTTCCAATGATGTTAGCGGCTTCGAACCTCGGACATAAAAGGTAACAGCACACCTGTAGATTATATTGTGCAACCTTAGAAAACGGCAGCTGCTTCAAATAATTTGTTGCCAGTTTGGACTCCAGCTCTTAAAACTCCTTGATTGTATGTAATTTGTGTATAAATAGCACATTGTGTGATTTGTGCACAGATGCGAACGAAACGCAGGGCCGACGGTGGACTGGTGCGAAAAGAACGCATAAAGAGTTAATTCAGTTTTACTATCTTTTAGTATGAGCCTATTTTGCAACATCCATCCACGTAAATAGTCAACACATGTTTCTAGAAGTGAGACACATCGCTCTCAAACATATTCATCAGGTCTGAATGATACATAGCAGTGGCATGATATCTCGGGAAAATTCGTTTGGACATATGAAATGAGATTAGCAGTGTACAGAGTAAATAACAGAGGACCCAGCCGAGAACCTTGTGGGAAATCATCAGAGATCACATCATATAGTTTGATATCTATTCGCCAGATACACCTTTATCAATTTAAGAACAACATCATCTTTGCCGAAACATGTCTTTAAAGTTTCTGATAAGCAAGAATGATCTATGGTGTCGAATGCATTAATTAGATCTAATAACAGTAAAAGAGTGACTTTCTGGGAATCCATAGCCATCAATAGATCACTCTTTATTCTAAACAGTACAGTTTCAGTATTATGGAATTGTCTATATGCAGACTGAGTACATGGCAAAACTGAGTTGTTATTGAGGTGATCCATTATTTGCCGGGTAGCAGGACCCTCAACCAACTTTGATATGTATATCAGATTGCTTAAAGCTCTTAAGTTGTTGAAATCGGCGTCAAGACCATATTTTTTTCAATAATGGTGTGATGAGGGCATTTTTCCATTGCATGGGCAAATGACCAGTCGAGAGAGGAAGATTAATCAATGATGTGAACACATGAATCAATATGTTGATATATTGTAGAAGAAATTTCGTGGGCATGGGATCTAATGAGAATGAATCTTTACTGAGGCTAAGTATAAGTTTGTCAACTTGGTACTCAGAAGGAGAGATTTGAAATTGCTCAAAACATCGACATCATGGTAAGTTGCTAATAGAGAATAAGTCCTGGGTTCATTCATTGCATCTAATCTTGTTAAGAAAATTATTGTGGATTTTCACGACTTAAAAAAAAAAATAATCACCTAGGTCATTCACGATTTCAGTATTACAAGGTATCAAAGGTTGTTTATTTGACATGTTCAACAGAGACTTGACAACATTGAATAGCTTCTTTAGATTATCCTTATTTTTCATGATCAGATCTCTGTGATATTTTCCACGAGCTCTGTTCAAAAGGTGCAATGTTGCATTTCGAACTGACTTATAGTTGTCCTAACCACTAGCGGCCCTAGTTTTCAACCAACGCTTTTCAGCCTTTCTTGTTGTCCTTTTTTTTCTGTCCTGACACTATCCGTATACCATGGTACTTGGAGACGTAGAACTACCCGCTTAGTGACAACATGAGCATGTTTCTCCAAGATATCACTAAGCGTATCATCATACAGCAAAGCTAGTTCAGTGAGGGTACTAGGTGTTTGCTTACAATGCTCACTTTCAGCGATGTCTAACTTCAATCTATTCACATCAATAGCAGACAGCTTTAAAAATGATATCAGTTTAGAAGGCAATGGAGGTTTATAAGAGTTAAGAAAATACATGACTGGAATGAGATCAGTAGTACAGACCTATGTGGCCATGGTGACCGAAATAAAATATCATCAGACTGACGACATATCATGAGGTCAAGGGTGTCACCGTGTACATGTGTAGAGAAATTCACCAATTGTTTACAACAAATTTAACAAGATCTACAAAGGCTCTAACATCTGCATTGGCAGTATCCACATGAATTTTAAAATCTCCTGTAATTAATGAAGGAGTCTTTGACAACAAATGACATTGAATGTAGTCATTAAATTATGATACAAAAGATGTAACCGTTTAATACTGGATGTGATTCGAAGGAGGGTGGTCTATAGATATTAATTAGTTGCAAGTGAAATGATTTACATGAGATAGAATATTCTGCGAACTCGAAAGAGTCCTTTTCACCCGCGGCAACTTGATGGACGTTGATTGTCTCTATATAAGCGAGACCAGTTCCGCCACCAAGACGGCCCCTCCGTGGTTGGTGAACAAAACGATTTCCAGTAGGGATAAGTTCACGCAGAACTGTTGTCCGTTAGCCAGGTTTCTGTCATGGAAATCAGGTCCGCGTTGCTATCACATATGAAATCATGTATCGGAGCAGTCTTGTTACAGACAGACCGTACGTTTACTGAGCAAAGCTGAAAGTTCGAAGATGGATTACCATGGCTCTGCCGTCTCATACTGTTTTTTTTTCTTTGGCCAACTCGAGCTCCTCTGCGTGTTCCCCTTCGATGAATTCCAAGTGACTGAATGATATCATTAACGTCATGTGGAAGCTGAATCCTTGGATGTCTCCATTGCAAAAGTTCGGCTGGGGGATACTTAATCGCATGTTGAAAATGATGAGCAGTATGTCTCACCGATGACGAGAGTGTATCACCATCTTACCTGTCCGGCCCTGGATTGGGATGAACATCTCCAGCATGCAAGACTTCTAGTTGGAAGGAAGCTGTACAGTTTGGATGGTAGGAAATCCTTCTCGTTAGAAAATGATTTCTGGTGAGAGGACCATATTAAATGGGCTGCACAAAAGATTGTTCACTACATTGCACAAAGTAAGTCAGTGGGGCACTTACACAAAGTCCAACAAAGACACTAAGATGAATAGACCTCATTTTGTTTTGATCTGTAATCCCTACATTCAAGTTCAATCAGGCAGGCTCTATACAATAGCTAATGATACTTACATAGAAATACACATGAATACATGGCTACCAGGGTACTGGAGATACAACCAAATCCAAAACTGATACATCAGAATATGACATAAAAACACTACTTTATGAACTCCAACTTGTCTAGTAGTTTCCAGATTACTAATACAAAACGATGGTAACATAAATTATACAATTGCCTAAGAATAACAAGCAATCAGGAGCTTTTTTTGGAGAGCAAGCAAAAGGCATGTGCAAATGCCTGTGCGCTCATCTTATTCCCAATCATAACAAAATAAATTTTTAGCAAAGTTAGAAGTTGAATTTGAATTAAATTTAAATACATTCCAATCAACTGGACTGGACGTAAGTTATGTTATCTATTATCAAAAAACAAGTAATACATTACTATTCAAGACATATAAAGTACAAGAGAACACACAATATTTTTCGTCAACAAAAAAAAGGCTGTAGACACTGTTTAGTCTGTTTTTTTCCTTATTCATCTTCTTAAACTTGTCTCCTCATAAATCTATTATTCCGCTAGCATTTTATTTTATATTCATTCAATTATGATTCCTAGTCTTTTTCCTTATTATAATTTTGTTTAAACAATTTGTCAACCCTACTGCTCTTCTAGACAACATCTTCTAACGCACCTGAAATAATTTCAATAGAAATTCGCATAATTGTATGGCATAAATGAGGTTTTGAATTAAACAGATCTTTTCTTTATAAACCTAGGCTTTGTGTCTACCCAGCATTTCACCCTTAAACGTATACAGTATGTATGTATGTATAAATAAGACCACGACACCTCTACTGACATTTTATGAAACCTTCGACTGTGGGATTTCATATGATGAAGAAAATGTTGATCCGTGCCAATTTCCATGATGTTTGAAGAAGAAAAAAGAGGGATACACTATCTTTATTTAAGGGACTTATCAAGGGAAAAGGGGGACAAAGCGAAAAGGCGGAACCAAAATGCAAGTATTACCAAAAAAATATAATTTAAAAAAGTTTTAAAAAATAAAAAAATATCAATAAAAAACAGGTAAATAACCTAAACTTTCCTTGGGTTCACTTATATGTTCTTACTTTCAGACAACAGTTTTATACTACAGCTATTCCGTATCAGGGCTCTTTCTTTTCTCCTCAAGATACCTTCTCCTCCTTTCTGCACATTCAAACTTTCTGAACCATATACCATCGCTACTATTGGGTCTACTGCTATGATATTCTTCAAAACTCACATGCCATTGAAAGAATAGGAAAGGTCACAAAATATTCTCATTTTGTTTTTAAAAGCCTTTTTCAGAACTCAAATTCTTTGATATAGTGTTCTCACGCTCATTGCAATGTTTCCCTTGAAATCCAGGTGAACAGTGGCAAAGATAGCTTTCTAAAGTTTCCTCGCACCAGCCGTTTTCACAGAGCTTCTTGTCACAATCTATTAAAGATAAAGGAAAGATACTTCGTTTAGGTAAGGTGTTTGTGCGCGCGCGTGTGTGTGTGTGGGTGTGTTATGTGTATGGGTGGGTGTATATGTGTTCATGCATGTGTCCATAAAATTGGATGAGCATGTTTTGGTATTTCCTTTTGATTGCATACTCAATCAAACAGAAAACCTACCACTTTATATAAACTAACGGAAATGGAAATATGAAAATTACCAGATTTAATTGGTAAAAGTTTGTATTTTTTTTTTTTACTCCTTCTCATTATCATTCTGTGAATAATTGTACATGTACTTATACTTTGATATCAAACTATCAATCAACCGTTCATCATCCATTCAATTTTCGCGTCCAAGAGGTTTGTGCCTATCCCTTATAGTTCACTGTCTTGCATGACAATACATTTTGGAAATGTTATTTTGAAATGGATTAAAGTACTCCATAACACTTTAAACTGTTATTGATCAAGTTGAATGCAACATTATACACCTAGATCGTTCTCGGTGTAAAATTGGAGGGCACTTTTGTTGTATATGCAGAGGTCTGCCACCCCCTTCTTCATGAAAAATGTTGTCAGTTTAAAAATTCAGTGTAATGTACAGCCACAGGTAGTACTCATTAACATATTTTCTATCGGCTTTGATTGAAAAATTGACCAGGCTTTAAAAAAAATCTGACAACCCCTTTATTTGTAGAAGTTTTGTAAATCTCTGACATGCTATCAGTGGCATACCAAGGCATTGGCATCACAAGGTGGATAAACTGCCTTCCGTAGTAAAATAGTATAATTTTTTATGAACTGTAAAAAACTGTCAATCTATTAGATTCGTGACCACGATTTGACATTTCACAAGTGACATAAACGGCCTGTCACAGTTCAAGCCCATCTTAAGTTGATATTAGTCTTTGTGAACCCCCCCCCCTCGATCTGTCTTCACTTCATGCGTTTCCATGTGGAATCATACAATAGCTAACGAAATCAGTCCACACCCGGTTAACTACTAGTGTATACACCGAGCTGAATATTTTTCCCCTTGGTCGAAAACTTGTCAAGAGGGACAAGATAATATTTCTCCCCCCTGCTCCTCCTTCACAAACGCTGGTATATACTACTTTGTATTGGCAAGAGGTACAACAAATAGAAGGGCTATTAGGCCTATACTAACTTTTTACCGAGTGAAGTTTGTTTCAATAAAAGAGTCATCCATTCTATTTTTGTATTAGGTACTTTGTGTCATAAATGCATTTTTGCCACGTAATGAGAGGTAAGGTAATTAACGCCTACTTTTGTGTTACAAAAAAGGGGTAGGGGTCTAAATTATTACCAGGAAAACTGCATGTTCTGAATCCGGAAGGACCTCCTAACTTTCCTTTCAGTCTAGGGCCACCGTTAGCCGCCGTCGATACAGGGATAAGCTTTGGAATCGTCTGTACCACACTGCCGTTGGAGTGTTGCTTCTGCGGACACTCGTTGAACATTGGTAAGGTGTTGTTGAATCTAAACACGTTCTTGTGGCAGGTTTGTGTCCTTTCCATTGCATCTAAAGGCGCGGGTAAAGCTGTGTGCCAGAATGATGATGATGATAATGATGATGAAGATGATAGTGATATGATGATAGTGATGATGGTGATGGTGGTGGTGACGTTGATGGTGATGATTATTTCGAAAAAAACGAACAACACCACCAACATAAACATAATCCAAATAATAATAATGATGATGATAATTATAATAATAATATAATGATAATAATAATAATAATGATTATTTATAATGGTAACAATAACAATACGAAGAAGAAGAAGAATGATAACAAAACAAAAGTGTAGATTTTTGCAGGGGGTCTTGAGGGGGTGGCACTGACATTATGGGAGCTAGGGGCACCAATCGTTTAATGTTCATGAAATGTGAATAAACAAGGCCACTTTGTTGTGGATGAAAGTGGTCATATCACCGTCTTCTCACGTTCTTCCCCTTTCTCTCCGTTTTCTGTCCACCTTTTGTGGGCCAAGGGAATGCAGCACATGTGCCACTTGGATAGTTAAGCCACTGCACGCTACAATGCTCTTTTTTCATCTAGAATCTTATTTATCTTCGCAGCCAGATAAAATTCATACTTCAATAAATGAAATAAACATCTATAATGTTGGTTTTAAACCTACACACCGCACATATAGAAATGAAGTTTACATTGTATTTGAGGTGATGAGTCTGAGATGAATAGACAAAAATAAGGCAAACAGATTTCTGAAAACAAAGTAAAATAATAAATTCCATTTAAGAAAAATAATGAACAATATAAACTTTGAGCATATTTAAAAAATATCGGGAAAAACATAGAAAACAGTTATTTACATAGGGTTGCAATCGGGTTTGAAATTTGAAATTTGAGGAGTAGGGTACATACCAACAGAAATGAAGATTATCGTGTCATATATGCCCTTCCATTGAAGCTTTAGTTTACTGGTCTGTAATTAGAAACAGTTTTTCATAATAAATCATCATGATGTTAGAGTTCTGATGAAGCTCTTTACTAATATATATATATACATATATATATATATATTTTTAATCTATGTCGCTTATCTTATCATAGCTCATCTCGACTAGCATACACATTTAGGAGGTCACGTGCTTCCCTTTTAACCCAGGTGGGATAGGCCTATCTTATAAGTACACAACATAATGAATGTGCCTCCCCCTGGAGGGAATCATCCTTTTACTGTTTTTTTTTTTTTGCTTTTAATAAATTAATAATAAATTATATTTCTATAGCGCATTATACAAAATATGTCTCTATGCGCTTCACATTGTATTAGGTAAAAGTTTAATTAATTATCCACTGTTCAATTATCCTCAAACAAAAATTCTGACAAAATCTTAACTAAAGTAGTACAACAATAACTAAATAGAACAACATAAAGACAACGAATAACACAAAAAGTGTGTTTAAATCAAAATAATTGAAGAGCGAAATAATAGAAAATAATTGAAAATAATCAAAATAATTGAAGAGCACGTCCTGGTGGTGGCGCTTGTGTCAGACGATATTTTAGAATCATCATTGTGATTATTAGGCCAAATTCACACGAAATAGATCATATGGTCATGTATACAAACTTCTTTTTTTTTCGCCGTCAGTTCTTACCATTTTGGTGAATCCTGAGTGATGGAGTCCTTGACGTTTGGGTGATGATGCGCAATTTGAATTCAGTACAGGAATTAGCTAGGTTGCGAACACAAATCAACGTTTTGCGTCGCGTAGCTGCAGAAGGCACGGGTCACCTACACCCCTCACGATGGTCTTAATTGCATGTTCTCTCACATTTCAGTAAAAGACGTGGTTTCCATTCCCTTCCCCCTCCACAGTGCCTCCTAAATTCATGGGCTCATGCTACGCCATTGCATTGTTGCATAGCAATTACACGCGTGGGGCGGGTTGACGAACTGAAAGGAAAGAAACTGGTGAAACCTTTTATGAGTTTACGTTTTCAAAGTAATATGACCTATATTCAGATAGGTAACGTATTGCAACCTATGCAATTTTTATCGATGTTGTTTAACTTTCGAAACGTGGTATCAGTACTTCAAATAAAAATTTATGATTATTGCTACGCCATCATAACATTTTATTGAATTCTTAAAAGTCGAAGGCGCCGCTCTTAAAATTGCAAAATAAAGTTGCAGTAAACAAAAGCCGCTTTAGTAAGGAGCAGACCAAGAGTTTTTCCCCTTGTCTGCTCCCTATGATTTCTTGCTATACCAGCAATAGCCAATATTGAGGCCATATTCGTAATATAATCAAATTTAACGCAAGCAAGAGTCATTGTCAAGAGCTTCATTACACATTATTTCATTCAGCTGTTACGAATAAATGTATTTTAATATTCAGAATGCGAATTGTATACATTACGTGTTGGGTTATTTCTCTTCTTTGTCTATTCTAATCAGGAGTTAGAGCGATGTATCAGCTAGAAGTTCCCACCAGAATCAAAATCAAGTAATATCATCAAACTTATAATTTTCTATCTACCTTGGTGGCTTTGAGTAAGCAGGACAGGCATACTTTGAATACGTAAATCATTCTAATGCTTTTAAGGAGGTGAAGGAGAAGGAATCCCTTTTTAGCTTGTCTCACAGACTTCTTCACAGAGCTTGGTATCTTCAAAATTGCAAGGTGTGAACTGTATTAATTTGATTGCATAACAACTCTTTGGTCATAACATTCCAAAAGAAATATCCAAAGTGTAAGGAGAACTAGACGAAAATAAAAAATACTCTTGAAAACATGTCGAAATAAAAATTTTAAAATTATTTAGCAGTTTGTTTTATACTTGTGCGTTGACCGAGCTGACTTTGCAAGGGTTGTATGGTACTTGCTTCTGCGACTAATAAAAAATACTCTTTAAAACATGTCGAAATAAGAATTTTAGAATTATTTAGCAGTTTGTTTTATACTTGTGCGTTGACCGAGCTGACTTTGCCAGGGTTGTATGGTACTTGCTTCTGCGACTATTGCTCCGCTTCAGTTTCCTACACTAACCGAGTTCTTGACTTCAACCCTTGACGCAACACTATCTATACCTAACAGCTGCCGTAAAGCTAACCTTAAAGATAAAGTTGAGTTCCGGTCATGCGATTGCATTGTGAAAGAAACGGTGTGGAATCGATCAGAACAAGTTGATCATCTAGCATATAAGTATTGGTGTTAACTGCAAGGTTCTGGAATCATCAAAATGAAAATAAATTTGGCCCAGTCTTGGTAAAGTCACAAGCACTGTACACAGAAATATGTATATGGGACTACACGAACATGTGGCATAAAAATCCGTCCCGATTTTTATGCTATTACATGCAATATTTAGAATATCAAGACATTTGAAGAGCCATGCTTTTCAGGGAACATTTTTTTTATCTGATATTTTTCCACACTTGCTTAATAACAATGATAACTCTCACATATTATTTTTCACCTCTTCCCAGAACTTAACCTTCTCTTTAAACCCAATTGCGACCCGTTAATCCTAACCCCGTACGTTTGACGGAATAGTGCCCGGACCAATAAGTACTGTCGGAGGAGGCAATGTCGGGTCATTAAATAATGATCTAAAAGATTTAATATGCCTAACCTTTTCGGATTTCATCCATTTCTTAGTTATCAATGTGCTTGTATCTACATGAAGGCAATTGAATGAGAGATTTTGGAGTATATTGGAGGACCTTCATGCTAGAAATGACGTGTGTCATGTTACACATCACGTGAGATATGAGACCAAGAGGACAAGTAGACATCGTGACGTCAATGCGGTTAGTTTATTTAAAGGGAAATATTCGGATTTTGCGTCAAAGGAAGTGAATTAATTAACAAAGTGCAATGTTTTTTCGAGTCAACATCCCTACCATAGAAACTACGCACATTAATTGACTTAGAATTTACTTGCATCATATTATGTAACCTGTTGCGGCAATGAATCTTGTTATATAACATTACCGTAGATTTCAATGATGTCATCATTGTTTATTGAAAGAGTATGTTATTATTTTGTCTTTCATGTGATCCACAGTGTTCCACAACAAATCTGTAGTAAATAATGATATATCACAGGGTGATCTGATGTGCAAAAGGTCACATAAGCACATTTTCAATACTCGGGTCGCCACCTTGTCATAGATTTTGTTCCCCCTTGATTATATCACGTTTTCCTTTTTAACTAAATGACAGCTGTTCAAAACATTCATGGAACGATGCAACTACATTACGGTTAACGTACATTGTAACTATCATTCATTTCAGAACTTGCTTGAGTTAGGTATCGTGTGACAGAAGTTAGCAGACTACACTGCCGCCGCTGCCTACTTCGAGGACGCCCTCACAAGGCTGTCTCACCCTGACTCCGTTGACCAGCGCTTCCAGATGATCCAGGCGCTTACTGGTCTCTGGTAAGAAGGTTAAGCCCTTGGCAAAATGTTTTTGAAAGCGGACCGCGTTAACACTGACTTAACATAGTCCGCATATTTAATGATCGCCAAGTGTTAATCCCATAAATCTATTTACAATTATTGTAATTTTGAAACGATATGGATAAATGAAAATAATCTGGTCAGGAGCGAAATTAAGGTCAATTTCAAAATCAACCTTTTTGTGAGGGGGTGGTCGTTTGTTACAAAATTATGATGAATTGCTCAGAACAAAGAGCTTGGCGTCTGCCACTCCATAATGGATTAACACTATGTACCTACTACCGTGTGAGTCAAAACAAAGTTTACACTCAGAAATTTGTCATTTATTTTAAAAGTCAGCTATGAACGAAAGGTTGTCATACATGTTTTGAAAGAGTGTTATATCCCGAATCGTTTGGTATCATTTTCGTGTGGTATTTGTTCACGCTTGGATGAATGGGAGGCATTGTTTGCGAGAGTGCAATATATCGACTTAGTATATACTACTATTTTTGGATTGAACCTTACTAGACTGGAGAGTTATATCATAAGCAAGGCAGAGCGACAGGGGCCTTGCAATACCATATTCTCGACATTGTAGAGACTCAAACGCACTGCGGGGCTGGGAAAACCAAGAGTGGCGACCATCTTGAATAACATTGGCTTGGCTCTGATGTAGCTGGATCCAACTATAGAGGACGCCCTACCATTCTTCGTTCAGGCCTATAAAGGTAATTTTAGACCCTCCCCCAAAAAAAAAAAAAAAAATTGGTGACCGTTTATTAATTAATTAAGAAATAATAACAATACGCGGGCCGGATGGTTCTACGTATTATAACCAACACAAAAGAGCCAACAAAAACCAAACATCGGCATTGGCTGGAATAAAACGTATAAGGCGCTATCTCGTTTTTTCAACGGCTGTGTGTGTATTGGGTTTTTACAGACGTGTATCAATCAGATATGATTATTTACGTCTGGGGACCGACCTTTAACGTCACCATCCGAAAGACGCGATTCAGTTTCGAACCTGCGTCCTCGGCTGAATCAGTTTGTAACTTCCACTGTTAGCTGGATTACAGGCGCACGCCACAACGCCTAGCTGGTTCAAATTATCCAATATATGTGGTAGCACACAAATATTAGAAATGGTTATATTTATGGATATTTCAGCCGTCTCTGAACCGATTTTGATCAAACATGTGTAGCGCCCTCTGCAACAGAACTCAATTATCCCTTTAAAGGCATGTTTGAAAGTATACTTTAGGGATAGATCTGAAAGATGAAGTATTGAAAACTAATGGGGCTGCATGAAAATCGATACTTAATAAATAATTGATGATTATTTCATCATCAATGTGTCCCTGTTTAAAATTGATGACTAGTAGATTGACTGTTACTTTATATGCGAGAATGCGAGAACGTTGTTCGTAAGATATCTATCTCTATATCTCCCTACATATACTTTCTTCTCTGAAGTACGTTTTCTACAATACATTGATAATGGTAATAATAATACCAATACAAATATTAGCAATGAAAATGTTTGTGACACACGTCAGTTCAATATTTAAAAAACATTGTTGTCAATCTAATGAAATTACAGACTTTGGCGACTTTCCTATGGAAGACCGATGTATGAACAAATAATTGATATCTTATCTACTCGTTCCAGCATTAAGACGGGAACAGGAAACACATTTAAATTTTAAGAAAGTAATCTCCATGTAATTTAGACGAGCAGTACAGAATGCATTTCAGGTTGTACGACATAATATGCTCCGGTGACAATTGCTCTACGCATGATATCGGAATTTAAATACACATACACATGGGCTCTCATGGTAAATTCGACACCAGTTCGGGTGTTACCCAATAACAGGTGTTGCCAATAACCTTATTTAACCTTCTGTTTTATGGCCAGCAGGCCTTAAGTAATGCCTTGAATTTCCCCTCACTCGAAGACTTTCCGAGAGACTAGAGGATATATCTTGATACGCCCACGGGTTCACTGCGTGCAGACTTTTAATACACATTAAAGGGAACCAAAACCTTTATCCTAAGTTACCTTTATTGTAAAGTTTAAACGATTTGAATAAGATTAGTGAAAAATTGAACAAAATCAGGCAAGGTATAAGGAAGTTAAAACTAAAGAAATAACTTGTCACCAGAGGGCGATATTTATTTGATGGCGTCATTTGTGGACAACTCTCCATGCATTCTGATCGTGGAATTTCACAATTCTTTCATTTTCTTCGTATTCATTTGTGTTAAATATCCGACTTCATAAAATGTGAAGTAGATTATCATTCTGCATTCTATATCTTGTTTTCAGGGGAGTAGATTATCACAATCACAAGAAAGAAGGAAAAACATGAAATTCCATGATCAGAAGGCATGGAGAGTTCTCCACAAATGACGCCATCAAATTAAATATCGCCCTCTGGTGACAAGTTATTTCTTTAGCTTTAACTTCCTTATACCTTGCCTGATTTTGTTCAATTTTTCACCAATCTTATTCAAATCGTTTAAACTTTTTAATAAAGGTAACTTAGGATGAAGGTTTTGGTTCCCTTTAATGGTATTTCCAACAAGTTTGGTGTCAGTTAAATATGGCCTTGCGCACACTGAAACTGACGACCCATCCCCTTTAACTGTTTAACTGAATTCTTGAATTCAATCCTAGATTAAAATAATTAAATTCTACCCTAACCTAAATCACAATTATATACCTAACTTAATGCCTGCATCACTGACGAAATAAAGCTCGGAACTCTTGCTGTTTGACCAAATGTCAGGTCACCATATCGGTTTTAATTTTTCATAATATCCTTTACTAAAATAACGTCCTTTGGCAAAACATTAGTCTACATTTGCCACACTCAACCCAGGTGATGTAAATGGGTACCTGACAGGAATTAATTCCTTTAGATGCTAGAGCGCCGTAATGGCAGCCATGCTAAACCGGTGTCAAGTCTGACGGACATGAGCGCTATACAAGAACCCACTATTATTATTATTATTATTATTATTATTATTATTATATAAAAGCGTTTGTTTGCATTTCAACACGTGATAAAGGGCATTATGTAATATTTATATTTATATCAAATTGAAATAGTTCCCAAATGAAAACTCATACAGTCTCTACACTATAAAATGCTTTGAAGGACGTGCGCAAGATCGACAGTATAAGGTCAATAAAATATTATGGTTATAAATTGCTAATTTCCCGGGATGTTAAAAGGCAATATGAAGTGTCTTTCCCTCACAATCTGTACTCCCCGATGACGGTATGAAGTAAATATATCACGTGATGAATTTTCTCTCGTTAATTCCTTCTTGGAGAGTGTACAGAGTTGCACGCGCTATGTCAACTCACAGAGGGCGGCGACAGAGTTTCTAGGAGTATTCCGTATACCTACGTGTACGGGTCCATTACGCAACTTGTGCAGACACCAAGAACATCGACGAGCTCAAGGTAGATCATTTTATTGAATATATTATATTTTGGCTTTGATTTAGAGTTAAGTATATGATAGGTATTATTGTATAGTTGGCAATTATTTAACTTGAAGCATTATACAGCATGATTATAATAACCATGGGAAGCTCTTGGTGATTAATTGTCAAAGGTATTTTTTTCTTCTTTAAAAAAAAACTATCGACCGTCTTCAAGATTGGAGTTGGTGAGTATCAATAACAATCTTGCTATTTGACAATGACAACAATGGTGAAGATTATGATAATAATAACGATGATGATGATATTGATGATGATGATAATAATAATGATAACGATGGTGATGGGGATGATGATGATGGTGATAATGATGATGATAATGATGATGATAATGATGATAATGATAAGGATGATAATAACATGAAACAAGTAAATAAATACATAAATTAATAAATAAAATAGAAATAACAGTAATGATTATTATTTAAAAGAATAATAATGATTATATATAATAATAATGAAAAAGTAAAAACAGTGATACTACTATTACTACTACTACTACTACTACTGCTACTACTTCTACTACTACTACTGCTACTAAAAGTAGCAGTAGTAATAACGATAATAATAGCTGAGGGATAGTTGCCTTGGCAGAAAATTATCCTGGAGTCGTTTTCCTGGGCTGGGCTCTGTTTCCTAAACTTGTTATCAATAGCAACTTACCTAAGTATTTAACTGTTATAAGGTTATGAAATAACTGGATTTTTATTGGCTGTCAGCGAACTTTTCATTGATTTTTTTTATTTTTGTTATCGAGTACAAGTTTTATGAAACAGTGCCCTGTCGTTTTCTAAGGTGCTTTATCATATTGAGGTATTTGTTACTGTTCCATTTTAAGATTTTAAAGGGATTGGGTAACTTTGTCTCAGATTCTGAAACAAAATCCTGGATTTATCTCATGCTGCAATGATAATTGTTAGCCTTTAGGTCAGTCAGGAACCCCATGACTTTTACAAGCCGATCGCCTGTCTGATTATCAAGATATTTATGATTGGAAATCGAAATTTGAAAATTTGTTTTCCTAACGGTTTTTATATCACTACAGTCTATTGGGGGAAATGAGTATGGTAAAACGGGTCACTCAAGGATTTTTTCCTTATTTGAGGCACTTCTTGATCATTTTGAAGCGCAATTTTGTTAGGGCTTCAATATTACACCATATCATAGACACTGATAACACGTAGGGCCATGCATCTCAGATTTAACATTGTTAATACTCGGGAATGTTGAATTGAGGACGTATCTTTAAAACGCCCTTTTATACAAATATTATTTGATCATGTTAATAGGAAGATGATGCCGAGACTGCCCTTGGCCTTGTCAATTATTATCAAGAAACATTGGTATCATAAATCATGTAAAAGAAATGTTTCCTTTACAGGTTTTATTATCACTGTATACAACCCTAATCTTGCCTTACCTAAATTATGGGATTTTAGCTTGGGGAAATTCTTGTAAGACTTTAATTGATCGAATATTAATTTTGCAGAAGCGTGCATTAAGAATAAGCCATAATGTCTACTTCCGTTCCCACACTAACCACTTATTTTTACAAGACAAGATTCTTAAAATTGATGATTCGTATTCTTGGTACCTTCCTTGGTACCTTTCTTGGTACCTTTCGTATTCTCGGTATCTTTGTAATATACTTATTTATTGTAATATGTTTTGCATTTGAAGTCATTTGAAGTCATGGAAGTCATAAAACAATAACAAGTAACAATTACTGTTAAAAGGAACTGAAACCGTGGCAATTGATTGGCTGAGAGCAAACGTTATGAAACAGGGCCCTAGTTAGAGTACACACTTATACGACTTTACCTTTAGATTTATTATGTTCTCCATTGCAATAAAATGTGTTTGAATTTTTGTTTTAATCATCTCTGTTTAATTGTTGTCTTGTTTACTAGACCAATAATTCGCACTGATAGGAATGATTCATACACATACAAATATTTGATTTGATATATATGATTTATTTGATTTATTTTTCATGCCCTTTACCCTGCATTGTTTCTTAAAACTTAAACAGGTAATAATAACTGTGATGAGCTCCTGAAATCATGGCATTTGATTGGCTGAGAGCAAATTCTTCATAGAAATTTAGTATTTGTTATTGGTAACACAATATGAAACAGGGCCCAGGTCAAAGCACCCACCTATACAACTTTACCTTTAGACTAGTTAGGATCTCCATTGCAATAAAATGCGCTTGAATTATTATTATCTTTTTATCAGCTCTGTTTTATTGTTGTCTGGTTTTACTAGACCAATACTTCACACTGATAGCAAGGACTCATGCACATACAAACATTTGATTTGATGTATATGATTTGTTTTATTTATCAATTATTATCTTTTCCTGTTTCACATGTTTATACAAAAAACATTGATAGACGACAAAGGAATAACTTAAAGTTGGCTGTTAGGAACAAACAAGTTTTCAGTTAATAAAGCAAAATATTACACATTGTTTTGAGTATTAAATGATTGGCGGACTTGTGATTAAATTAAACTAAGCAGATCCTTAGACGTTTATTTCTGACAGATATAGTTCATCATGCTGATTTCTTCAGTGCCATACCAGTTGACCATCTATCTCTCTGTCGTGCTCGTCGTAGCATGCTGTAAGTTCGCCTATAGTCTGTCTCATTATGTTTTATGTTAACTTAATAAAGTTACAAAAGTTAATTGTCACTCAAAGAGATGCTTTTTTGTTAAAGTTCCAGTAAATTATCAAAAGGTAAATCATGAACATTAATACAAAATAATTTGTGAAACATTATTTAAATACCTTTGTAAGTACTACACTGTGTATATAATTCCATTCTTTTTATTCAATTCATTTTTGATATAATCTGTCTTGAATGTATAATTTCATGAACAATAATTAATTCTAATAGTCAAACATCATTGAGGTGTGTTGTCGGTCTCCTAATAAATATGAATAGAATATGGAATACATATTTCAATTTTTATAACCAATCGACTTAGTAATACGACGACAAAAATTATTGGCATTTTTCCCCAAAACTTATTGTTGAGCCGCAACTTTTGGTGTTTGATCCTTCTCATAAATATTGCAAAGGATTCTGTTTTAAATTATGACTACTAACGTCTTGAACGTTACAAAATAAAGTTGCAAATATCATGATAATAGGAAAATTTTAACTTCATGTTCTACCAACCGAACCTACTATGTCATACTTCTAATATATATATTTTTTTAAATAGATGTACAGGGTGTACTTTATATTCCATAATGTTCACTAAATTGTGATATTCTATCTTTTATCCATGTACTCGTTATTTAATGATGGAAATAAATGATTTCGATTTCTTTTTTTTTAAAGCCAACTATAATATCTAAATCTATTGAAAGCATTTGAAATTAATTTATCCATCGTTTAGGTCTCAACACAATAATAAACCCTTTGCCTACGAGAACCGAATGGTCCCTGTATTTTGTCTGTGGGAATGAGAGACTTACATGATCGCAAAAACTTTAAAATTATCACAAGTGCAAATTCTAAAAACATATTTGCACCCCCGTAGGGTTCACGTTACGATTATTGAATGCATCATTATCATATTTGCACATTTTAATAGATGATAATATTGAATCATACCCACATCAATTTACAGCAGAATTAAGAATTAAATAAATCACAATTTCCTCCTCAAATTGGCATCAATTATTCTAGTTTTCCACTCCTAAATAGTTCAACAAATAAAATATGATATGAGATGTATCATTGCCACGTAAAAGTACATTAAAATTAAAAAGTAACCAATTGTGCATAGAAATATTTATTATATTATTTCACACCACGTTGCCAATTTAGAGACTGTAATGATTATGTACAATTAGATCGTTACTATTAATGAACGGCACATTGTACTTCTATATTAGAAATGGGGTGAATTTTTCTTGTGACTTTCGCTCCTTTTGTTTATGTACGATGTTTACGATGTGTACGATGTGTACGATTTTTTAGAAAAAAAAAGGAATGGAAGGAGATACCGATCTGCTTTGTTTAAAGCTTGATTTCCTGAAAGTCTTTGCGATCATGGTGGGACCAGTAGTCTGTGGGTTCTTTTTGAACGTCCAGTAATTAATTTTAGGAATACCGAGGCTTTGAAGTACTGAAAGACTCCGGTTTGTTTAGTGTTTTGTCTAGGGTCAAAGGTTTATGTTCAGTAACTACATTCGAGCGGAGAAATTTTCGTAATGTAATCATCTTTAATGCATCAATCTTTGTTAAGTACCTCGTTAATTATTCGTAACAGGTGAATGAAATTCTTTGTAACGAGGCACTTCAAACAAAAAAATTGTATATTTTCGCCAAAGTATTGTGTTGTACGACCCTCCCATTCTCTTTTTATATTTTTGTTCACCTCTTTTCTTACTTTGATATATAATTGCCGTTTTGGGGTCAATAGGCTATGTATATTTTTTTCAAAATTTATATCAAATTTTATTCTATTTTCTCTTTCTAAGTACGAAATTCAGCTCTTGAGCTGCAACACAGTTTTTGATAAACATTTCAAATTTAATTCAAGTTGAAATGTATTAATTTATTTTGTCTGTCAATGCAGTGGAATGCCCAGATCGGTGTTTAAATGATGGTGTTTGTACGTCATCATGGAACGGATCAATGTGCGCATGCCCAGATGGTTACAGCGGGTCAAGATGCGAATCTCGTGAGTCGCCCTAAGCAAGTTTCACAAAAGTCTATTCAAATAACACTTTAGATTTTACCCACGGTTATGAGCCCCGTCTTAAAAGGTACAAAGAGATGCGATTGATTCGTATTATAACAATAATTATTACGTTTATAAAGCGTCTTTTCTTTAGATACAAAGCGCATAAACGAGAAAAACTTACACAGAAACAAAAGGAGAGAACATTATCATTTGAAGGTTACATTAAATACTTATTAGAAAAGATGAGTTTTCAGGCACCTCTTGAAAGCTGTGAGAGTATGGCAATTCTTTAGTACATGGGCTAAGGAGTTCCAGGTTTTGGGGCCAATAACGAAAAAAGGCCCTATTATATCACCTAGCTGTTTACCGGTTCGGGGGACGATCACTGTATTACTACTGCCCCTTTTAAATAGGGACTATATAGTTATTACTGTTTTATGAATACCGACCGATATTCCCTATTTTGAGTACTTGCTTTTTAAGAAAGGCGTCTGCGTGAAATAATTTACTAGACAGTCCAAGCTATCTTGTCTCATTCGTTACCGACCATACCTATGATATTGGAATATGTGATGATTGCATACAATTAGCGAGGTTTGCTAGAGCTTAGATGAGACACATCATCGAGTAACATGATCAACCTGAGCAAACCTCACTTTGGAGTGGTCAAGCTTCGCCGTGTCTGTGAGGCAGAAAGTCACTCCGCGTCCTGAACGTGGTCGTGTATAGTCATGATAACATGAAATCATTTCTGGTGTACAAAAATGCCAGGCAATATGCTACCAATTTATTCAAAGGGCGCGTTCACATTAACAAAAAAGCAGCGATCAATCTACTACGCATACGCCATTATTAGTATTTATCGCATTTACTGTCTTAAGAGCACTCAAACATAAAGTTCACCAACAGCATTGAGTGTTGAGGTGAAATGTCCGTTTGACAACGAGTTAGGATTTCTTTATAGGGTTATGTGTTAGGCTTATACGTGACTGCATGTGAGTTCGCGTAGTGACCTTTGGCGGTTCGGAGGAGCCTATGAGACAAGACACGGGCAAACAGGGGGGTGTTTCACAAAGACTAAGATCGACTTTAAGTCGGACTTAACTATGGCAGGCCATTCGTGTCAATGGTTGCTCTCACCATTAATCTCCCAATTATGATTTTTACATAATAATTTTTCCTTCAATAATAAAAACTTTGAAAAAAGGTAAATTTTGTAGATTTGTGACCACGATTTATACATCCCTTGAGAGACAAATGCCAGTAAACGGTAAGAGCAAATAGTGGCATGAAAGGCCTGCCATAGTTAAGTCCAACTTAAAGTCGATCTTAGTCTTTGTGAAACACCCCCAGGACGACTAGAAAGTGACGTTTGTTCAAGTAGATTATCTTGCTCGATAGTGTGTGTGTCATCTATGATGTAGCAATGCTCACGAATCTTATGCAATCATCACATATACTAATATCTAACAGATGAGATTATGTTCGAAATAAGATGATACTTGGTAACGAATGGGACATCAAAGCATCGTTTCACAAACCATCTTAAGTTCGCCGGCCGACACCCTCCTGAAACGCGTGGTAATTTCTGATAAAGTGTGATGTCGAAAACTTGTACCTACAACGGTTTCGTGAAAAATTACCCCAAATAATGACCAAATACATTAGACTTACCCTATATATTTCGTTCAGAGTCCAGATACGCACCACTCCTTTTCCTGTGCGACACGGCGGGGAGTTTAATCTACGAGAGCAGCGCGGACGAACTGGAGTTCAATCCCCTTCCTCTACCGAACATCCGACAACCGGTAGCAGTCGTATATGACTACGAAGATGACGTCATATTTTGGGTCGATGCAGATGACGGGTCTTTAAATCGCGTTCAACGCAACGGGTCAGATTACAGCAAACTGAATGTTAGCCATGGTGAGTAGTTTTCTTTCTAAATGTAAATGTAAAACCCAGTAAAAGAACCAGATGATAGAATGATGTACTTTTATCTTAAATTGGTGAATATTGGAGCTCAAATAATTATCATTCTTACATTTATAATAAGATAATAAGAAAATTTACCAATATAATAATAATAATGATAATAAAGATATTCATAGTTTGATTTATATAATGCCCTTTTCAGAGGATACGAACTGGGCGCTGTCCCCTAGTCCATGAATAGATTAAGAAGAAATTTAGAGGTATGTTTTCACAACATATGTAATTTTTATGAAGTTGGCACATTTCTGTAACCTCATCTTCATAAATTGAGGAATGTTCGAGCTAAAATTATTAGCCACCTGTACCAGAACCAAACCTTTCTTTTACGTAGCTATCGGCGATCTGGCTATCCATGTTCCGTCAAAGAAAATCGCCTGGATCAATGCCCTAAGAAACCTAGCTGGGTTATACGACTATTCAAATGATATACAGGGCATGTCGTTCTCTGGCAGCAACTTTTCCACACTAGCAGTTCATCCATATGGGTAAGTATAAGCTGTTAGTGACACATCATTATTGTATTTCTTATCATTATTATTTGTATCATTATTATTATTGTGACTGATACTAAAATAATAATAATGATAATAATGATTATTTTTATTATCATAATTATCATCCTGAACCTTAGTCATAAAGAAAGGTCGCGAAGATTTGAGAAAACTCTTTGGTGCCGCCTGTGTCTGGGAGGGGCAAGGGAACCCGCCCGATATAACTGATTATAAGATACAAGGGGCTGCCTCTTAGTACAAATAAAAAAATATAATTGTTTTTAAGAAGTACCATACCTTGGCGATAATTCTTTATTTGTTCACAATAGTGATAATAATATTATCGAATAATATATTATTTTAAACATTATCACTATCTTAATTATTAATGATAATATTATTAATAGTATTAATATTTAATTATAATTATTATTATCATTAATTTAGTTTCGTAGTTGCTGGTATTGATATTATTATTACAATGATTAATCATATTATTCTTATCAGTTCGTTAAATTTTGATCCTTGAAACCTTCTACACAGAGACTTCTACCTGATTTACAATGTGTCACCAAATCCCGAGATTCACGTCAGGAATAATAATTTTCAACCCGTGACGACTTTCGTTAACACTGAGCTGACAGCAACACAGAGTCTCGCACTTGATCGCCATGGTATGGTACTTTAAATATATATTGTTTTATTAGTTCATGTACAAAAAGGTAGCGCCTTGTATCCCATGGAAAAGGCGCTATATAAATCCAATTATTACTATTATTATTATCATTATTATTATCGTCATTAAAATGGTTATCATCTTCTTCTTATTATTTTTATTCTATTATATGATGATCATTACTGTTATTACTATTTTCTTGATTAATTTATGTATTCATTTAGTTTCATCGTGTTATTATTATCATCATCATCATCATTATCATTATTATCATCGTCAAATAGCAAGATTATTATTGATAATCTTGAAGACGGTCGATAGCTTGTTTTTAAAGAAGAAAAACTATCTTTGCCAATTATTCACCAAGAGCTTCACATGGTTATCATGCTGCATAATGCGCCAAGTTAAACAATTGACAACTGTCTTTACAATAATTCATATCATATACTTTACTCTAAAGCACCCAAAATAGAATCTTCTCAAAAAGTGATTTTACCTTGATCTTGTCGATGTTGTTGGTGTCTGTACAATTTGCGTGCTGGACTCGTACATGTAGGTATACAGAACAAACCCTGGTGACGTGAAACTCCTAGAAACTCTGACGCCGCCCCCGTGAGTTGAAGTGGCGTGTAAAACCCTGTACACTCTCCAAGAAGGAAGTAATGAGAGAAAATTCATCACGTGACATATCACTTTATACCGTCATCGGGGAGTACAGATTGAGAAGGAAAGACACTCCTTGTTCCGTTTCAACGTCGCAGGAATTTAGCAATTTATAACCATGATATTTTATTGACCTTAATGTAAATATTGCTCTCACTAGACACTTAAGCCTTGATTGTATTGTGATAATACCGCCGATCTTGCACATGTCCTTCAAAGTATTCTATAGTGTAGAGACTGTATGAGTATTCATTTGGGAACTATTTCAATTTGATATTTGGATAAATATTTCATAATGTCCTCTATAATGTGTTGAAATGCAAACGAAACGCTTTTTTTTTTAGTAGATGTTTTTTTATTCAAGGATATTATGAAACATTCAAAAACATGTGGTGACCCAACATTTGATCAAACAGCGAGAAATCCGAGCTTTATTTTGTCAGTGATATTAGCTCTGAGTTAGGGTGCAATTGGGATTTAGGTTAGGGTATAATTTACTCATTTTGGTCTAGGAATGAATATAAAAGTTCGGTTAAACAGCTGAAGAGGGTGGGTCGTCAGTTTCCATGTGCACAAGCCATATATTTCGCTGACACCAGTCTTTTTGGAAATCCCATTAATGTGTGTAAAAGTCTGCACGCAGCGAACCCATGGGCGTCAATGGGCAAAATCTTCTGGTGAGGGGGAATAAAAGGCATTACATAAGGCCTGTTGGTCATACGGGTGATTGACAACACCTGTTATTGGGTAAACACCCGAACCGGTGTCGAATTTACCATGAGAACCCACTCCTATGCGTCTTTAAACTCCGATAAAAACTGCGGAGTAATTGTCACCGGAGCATATGTCGTACAACCTAAAATGCATTCTGTACTGCTCGTCTTTAATTAGATGGAGATTATTTTCTTAAAAGTTAAATTTGTTTCCTGTTCCCGTGTTAATGCCGAAACGATTAGATAAGATATATATTATGTGTCCTTACATTGGTCTTCAATAGGAAAGTCGCCGAAGATGGAATAGTCTGTAATTTCATGAGAATGCCAACAATGTAGGTATTTATCTAGATATTTTCCATTTGAAGCATATCCTTGATACAAATCATATCACATAATTATTTGATAAATAAATATTAGAACCGTAAATCATCAATGCATGTCTGTACGGCTCGTCTTTAATTGGATAGATATTTTATATTCTTAAATGTTTAATGTGTTTCCTGTGCCCTCCAACCCCACTGTGCTTTCCCTTTTAAACAAGCTTATTGTATTTATATTATCTGTATTGTTTGCATTATTTGATTTTATAATATATATCCTTATAACATTCTAACCAAATGATTGGTAAAGAGCGGGTACGTGACCGGGCATGATTATTGCCCAATGCGTAACAGATCATTAGCATTTTCTACTTTGAGCGATTATTAGAATGTTGAAGAGATCTCTTTGTTTACACTACGCCTGTTGAGAACCGGGGCCCTGTTTCATAAAACTTGTTATCAATAACAAGATACAATTATTGTTATAAGCCACTGAAATCCTAAGCTTTGATTGGCTAGGAGTAGATTTGTGATAGATCTGTGGCTTTTGTTATTCATAACAAGTTTTATGAAACAGGGCTCAGAAGGGCGTTAGCTTCGATACTTTTGCACAGATTTGACTCCCTTCTGGATCTCAACAGACTAGATCTATGAAATATGGAATGAAAATAAATGATATAGCAAATACTTTCGTCACCATATAATGAATAATGCATCGCATTAAGTTCAGGCATTATATGTATTTGCCAGCGTTACAAAGCATAGCTGGCAAATGTTGTTTCTACGTCAATTAGTGAGAGCACTAATTTTTTACAGGCATACGTGACATAATTCCTAAATTTCGATGTGTAAGTAGCGGTTAATTTGAATATGAAAAGGGGAAGTTGCAAGAGAAGGGTTTTGCAAGCTAAGTTAGGACAGGACATTCTAATTATGATAATAATAAGATTATATGATCAATTTCAAAGAAGTTACAAATATATGATGTACATTCATACATTGTTATCTTTACAATTCGCGAGTTTTATTTTCGATTCCACAATACAAGTATTCTGAAAAAAGCGTGAATTAATTAAACCGGCATTTCGTGCTAGTAGCTCAGTATGCTAATCCAAACATACTGTATATGTTGCTTTTTTTTTTGGTCAGAGTGACAGTTTTAGATGTGATGGTTGATATGGTTCTTATGGATGTGATGCTATTCATGTTGTGAACATTGGTAGGATGAACTACAATCGTCCAACCTAAGTTCCTTTGAAACATTCCAAGTACAGCTTGTATGACTTGTGCGGATAATTATTACTTTCACCCTCATTTATGTTTATTTTAAATACTATCACAAACTCGTCAGTTGATTTTCCTTACTCCAGCGCTCCACTTAAAGTATTATGTACGGTCAAACCCGCCTTTAATAGTGACCGTGTATCTATAAAGGACATTTGGTCTCCCTCGAGAAAGAAATGTGTGTTGTCGAACCTGTTTAGAAAGGCCGCCTGTCTACAGTGGCTACTTTCTCTGTTCCCCTCGGGTGTCCTTAGTAAACAGTTTTCACGATATGCACTGGTATACGTAATATGTAGTAAGTGTATTCAACTTTTAAAGCCTATTAATTTAATATGTGTTCAATTTTTCCTAGGCCCTTCCTCTTTATTTGTTTTTCACTATTCAAGTCAAAGTTCATCATGATTAAGTACTCCCTGATGATTTCCCCTTTATTTCTGGCCTATTTAAAGTTGGATGACATCTAAATTAAAGTTAAAAGATAAATAACATATTACTGCCTCGAGGGCCCAGTGATAATAAAAAATACAATGAAATGCGAATTCAAAGAAATAAAAATACTCGGATCATTTTTTTTCTTCAGAAAACAAGATTCATCATTCTACTCCCTCGTTATTGTCCTTGTCCTTACCCTCCCTTCTCTCTCCCCCTCTCTCCCTCTCGCTCCCCTCTCCCTTTAGCTATGTCCCCTGTAACTTTATATTTCCTTCCTTATCTCTTTCATATCATGTGTGTAAGCCTACTGATGGAATTTATTATTCTTTGTATTTTTTGTTTTGTGTCTACTTTATTTCTTTTGTACATTCTATTTTTACAATGTTTTTTTAAATGTTGTATGATTTTAGTTGTAAACTGACACATTCAGCCTGTGCTGCTGGTCAGTTCTTGTAGACCCATAAATGAATAAATATATACTTTTTTTAAAGGAAATAAAGTAATGAATAAATAAACCAAAAAACATAAGACCCTCAAGTACAAATAGCATGTTTTTAATATTATGTCGTTAAATTTTACTTTTGAATAGACCTATTTCATGAACACGTCCGATTATCTTCTAATAATAGAGATAATAACATTAGCTTTTTTAACGCATTACATGTTGTCATCTTTGTGGCACATAGATTGATAAGCGATTAAAGTACAATTATTCATAGATAAAGACGGGAAATAATGGAATATGATTATCTAGTACAGAGAGTAACTTAATTACATCGATTAAGAAAATATTACATAACATGAAGATACGAAATGTTATGCTTAATTGAAAACAGAAACGAATTGGAAAGATCAAGTTTTAAAAAGAAAAGATAGCGTTTAGATTAAAAGAGATGAAGTGATGTCATCTGACCGACACATTATTTGTATGTTTGAAGAGTCAAACTACGGAATAGGCGTACCATTATGATCATTGTATAATTATAACATGAAATAATAACGGTTATTATCTTTATTTAAACAAAAGGTCAAATTATGTTCATTTTCGTTATAATGCTCTTTGTCATAGTTGTATATAGTCTTTAAAATTGATAGTTTTATCCTCATTACGTTTTAAACTAACAAAAACAAAGTCAAACTTTCATAAGACCGCTCAAGGAACACACAGAAATCGCCCTCAATGACAGATGGACTTTATAAAAAGATTTCCTTTTACACAAGTTCAATGAGTAGCAATTGTTTGGAATAGATACTGCATGCTGTCTTTAAGAACTGGTTGTCATTCTGACTGAATTTGAGATCCTGTTTTAATGTTACAATGATGAAGTTATGTTACACTTCTCACTTTGTTATAATATTGTTGAACAGAAATCTAGAAATTGCTGCTCTCGCACGATGAAATATGCTAGTTGAAGTTTAAACTAGTTGTAACTTCACATTCTGAAGGACTTGTGGGATTATAGAACTTGCTGTCCGACGTCATTGCACAGGATCACTTCGGAAGCTTTAGATCGCCCCACCATTTCTGTAAAATAAAAGTTCAAACGCATGAATCAATTAATCTTTCCACGACCAGAATTTTAGATTAATAAATTAAATAGAATTCTCTATACAATTCTATTATATTCGTTGTTTCCAATATAAAAAGTATCATAATTGTAAAATGTGTAATATTGATTATCATAATTCAATCAGTTCAATTCAGTTTATTATATTTTTGCACGGCAACCACTTTAGCCGAAGGCTGTTTTTCCGCAGGTCCGTGCACAATAACATGAATGTACAATTAGAAGATAAGACATATCATAACATACACATATTGAAAACAAAAAAAGAAAATTAGTATAAAGAAGAAAAAATAAAATGTAAAAACCAAGATACTACCACCAAACCCACCCCTCCCCTTCCCCCCGCATCAGAAATCATTATTTCTACTCAACGTTTAATATTTAGTTTTTGTTATATAAATAAATATTTAAGCGTAAGAAATATAAATACTAGCAACTATTTAAAACAATTTAAAACTAGAACAGTCATATGTGTTTCATACAGTTATATTCATATTACCCGTGATTTGAATACAGAGAAGGATATATATATATATATATATATATATATATGTATATATTTATATATATATATATATATATTTCTGTTTGTTATATGAATAAATATTTAAGCGTTCAAAATACAAATATTATCTTCTATTTGAAATATGAACTTCAATCCTCTTGGGAGAAGATACTACGTATAGTGTCTTTCACTTCCGATATCATGTTATTGAGTGTCAGCTGAATATTGCAGTCAATACAAATGGTCGGCATAGTTTGATTGAAATGAATAGTTGGTGTTACCTATCTAACGGCGCATTTCTGTATCTTCTGTCCAGACACTAGCTCCATATTTTGAATGAACGAATACAAGATGCCCCGTGGATGCTTCTTTGACAATGAAACTACGATCAGACTTATCACTAATCCGGGAATCGGCTACCATTCCAAAACTGCCATTTCGATGTTTGATGGCATACGCCGTCACGGATCCATGGGGTGTCGGGAAGCCAATATAAGCTCCGCTTTCGATGACAGTTTTGTTCATTCCACCCTTGGTATGGGTTAGGAGAACCATGACGGGTGCTGATGTAGCATTTGCAATATGAGTGTTGTGTTGCTGGCCCACTCGACCACTCGATTTAATAGCTTCGGCAATTTTAAGAATTTCCGATACACTCACGTCGACAGCTATTTTTTTTGCCATATTGCCCCTAATGTTAACTAGATGAATGCTATCAATACACGGTGCATGCGACAAAGTGAACTGTTCTTGATCTGTGTAGTTGCTCAGTTTTATACTGAGAAAACCAAGTGATACAAAAATGGACTTTGAGACATTGATAAAACGTGACAACGTGTGATATTGTAATAAATTTAATTCATGCTCGGCCAAGGGTCTCACAAAACCCGAATAATGTTTACTTTTCAAACAATCTTTATCCATCACTTATTATTACAAAAGGTTATTTACGAACGTTTGATAATTATTGCGAAATAGAAGGTAGTTCCTATTAAGTGTTCCTCACTATTACCGTTTTTTTCTATATTGTTTGGACAGTGCCGAACCCGTATTGTATCTAATCGGCTTTATTATCAAAAAGAAAGACCATGACCTAATCACAATGTTCA
Organism: Mesocentrotus franciscanus; assembly: GCA_037976565.1. NCBI lineage: Eukaryota > Metazoa > Echinodermata > Echinoidea > Camarodonta > Strongylocentrotidae > Mesocentrotus > Mesocentrotus franciscanus. The sequence goes on from CP137670.1 coordinate 12,471,590, forward strand.
CCGACGTTTGTAAATACACAAAATATTTCTTCTCTCCAACGACTTTTTCACTATCTCGTCTATGCATGGAAATCAGGAATAAAAGAGGAATTGTAACAAAAAAAGGTGATAGATTGTCCCTATATGTAATGGTTCGTCTGGTTTCTATGTAATTTTTCGTATACTCATCCTATAACCATCATCACAGTAGCAAAAATATAAGAAATACATCTCAGAGCTCTACAAAGCAAATTGAGTGCATTTCAGCTGTCAATGAACTTTTCATGACGATAAGGAATCGTGTTGTGACATGCCTATCTATTAAAGTAGACCGATTGATTAGATATCAAATGCCAACCAAGAAATATTTGTATTAGATTATCTTTGGAATAAAACAAGTGTTATAGGTTTTAATGATAATAGATAATCAGCTTTCTTCAGATTATTTATTGGGTATGTAACATATCTATTGCATTTTTAAGCACTGTCTTGATAAGCAACCGTCACCAGGAATTCAGCAAAAGAAAACTGAATGTTATAATAGTCCTATACAATAAAGTAAGAAAATATATATATAGCTTTTTTGAATATTACAAGAGGATAACATCTTTAGTCTACATCCCTAAAAAAAAAATCGGTTGTTCAAACCTCGTCAAACGAATTGGCCTCATTTTGATATATCATCTCTTCCTGGGAAACTTGAAATAGCCTGGCGTTTTATGGATTTATGTGATAACTAGTTCATGCATTACTAATTATCAACCATTAACCAAAAGCATAATGGGTTTAACACAAGACTAGAGATGAGATGTGGATAATCTTTTTTTTTTAATTCCTTCATATTTCATTTTGTACAGGAACATAATTTGGCAATTTAAACAGTGAAACCGCTTTTGAAATCATGATCTTTAATGCTGTTCCATGAGTTGTAATCGCAAATGATTCGCCTGTACGTAAAGAGTAAATCGAAAAAAAGTATCATATTGCAGGTGCCGTTGAGGTTTAGATTCGCTGCCGGGGCATAATCAAAAGGCATATCTAATACGATCGCAACCATTTTCAAAACATCAACTTAAGGGCATTTTCAGAACCATATTGTCTGTTCCATAGAAATCATTTTCGGATTACTTAATACGTGAACAAACAGACAAAGACACCGGTCTTTGGGCCTAACAAATGCCCTGTGTACCTCAAACTACCGTGGCGAGGGAAAGCTTCCCAAAAGTTTGAGAAACAGGTCAAGCAAGCCGTGTGCCTTGCATTTCCGACTGTTGAGCCGCGCGTGGTATTTACCACTACTAGAATGTTCGCATCTGTCCGTAAAGATGTACTCCCTATTACGCAAACTAGCAATGTAATTTATGAATTCAAGTGCCGATGTGAAGCTCGGTACATAGGGCGTACAACTCAGAGACTTGCAGATCTAGTTAAACAGCATGTGCCTTCCTTCATTCGGAACCGCCAGACCGGCGCGCGTTCACAACCGCCGCGCTCGTGCAAACAGGAAAACGTCCGTACGGCAGACAACGCCAACTCTGCCATCGCTCAGCACTTGCTGAACAACCAAGATTGCGCTGAACAATACTAGCTGTTCATCTTGGTTCAAAGTTCTCTGCCGAGCGAGAAACTTTACTCATCTGCGCATGCTCGAAGCAACACAGTTGACCGACCCGCTTCTATGCAGACAGAAAGAGTTTGTTCGGACACTCGTATTATTCTAGCGATTATCCCGGTATAACGGCTGGCACAAGCCTAATTTACCGTTACTTTGATAAGCCAATCAGCGCTCGTTATATTCGCGCCTTGTTCCTTTTGTTCCCGTTTATATTTATCGATTCGGCTTTCTGTTTCGGCAAAGCCTCTGGGATAAAGCAGAGAAAGGAAGACACTTGTATAGCATCAATAAAAATGTAAATAATGTTTTTAAAATCAAAGGTTTGAACCGAAAGGATGAAAGATTAATTCACCAATTCAGACTTGGTAAATGTAACCTGAATTACTATAAATATCTAATTAGAAAACACGAAACTGGACTATGTGTAGAATGCCAGACGATAGAAACAATTGAGCACGTTTTATTATCATGCCCAAAATATGAAAGACAAAGAAGGAAAATGTACAGAGCACTAAATACCAAAAATCCAAATCTAGGTCGATTTACTAGGAAACGAGGAATATATAGGAAAGGTGGTAGCTTTTTTAAAAGGCAGTGGAAGGTACAACGAACTGTGATGCTCAGCTATAAAAATACAGTATTAATTACGTTTCGCTATATTATATATTAGTGACAGTGGTACTATCCTCGGTATAAATTGCTTCATTATATAAATTGTATAAATTGCTTCATTATACGGAGAGAGGCTTTAAACTAACGTCCTAACGTAATGAACTGATCGCAACTAATATTCAACCACTTCATCCCTTCCTTCCTAATGTATTCTTTAAAATAACAAGCTGCATAACAATACAGAAAATAACTATATACTAACAATTTACTGACATTGTTAATTTCATAAACACAACGCCGCTAGGCTATCGTCGATCCAACAGAGCAAAAGTACTAAGAGAGGACCAGTAACTACGCCCTCTCACACTGCCTGGCGAAAATCATCCAATGACGATGGAAACGCCATTAAAGAGAAGATTGAGTTCTGGTCATGCGATTGCATTGTGAAAGAAACAGTGTGGAATCGATCAGAAAAGGTTGACAATCTGGCATATAAGTATTGGTGTGTACTGCAAGGTTCTGGAGTCATCAAAATGATAAGAAATTTGGCCCAGTCTTGGTAACGTTACAAGCACTGTACACAGAAAGATGTTTATGGGACTACACGAACATGTGGCATAAAAATCTGTCCCGATTTCTATGTTGTTACATGCCATATTTAGAATATTAAGGCATTTGAAGAGCCATGCTTTTCAGGGAACATTTTTAATCTGATGTTCTTCCACATTTGCAAAATAACAATGACAACATTCACAAATTATTTTTCATCTCTTCCCAGAACTCAACCTTCTCTTTAATCTCAACAACAACAACACCATCTGTTTCATTCTTGCGTTTTACGAGTGCAAGTCGAAAAGCTTAAGTCATGGCTCTCTTCAACGCTATTCTCCGATTTTGTAGTACTAATCATCTTTTCAATTAATACGTTATTGTCCTATACAATAAGAAAAAAAATATATATATATATATCTTATTTGAATATTACAAGGATAACATCTTTAGTCTTCATTCCTAACAAAAAAAAAAAGAAGGAAGTTCAAACCTGGTCAAACGACTTGGCCTCATTTTGCTATATCATCTCTTCCTGGGAAACTTGAAACATACTGGCGTTTTATGGATTTTTATTATAACTAGTTCATACATGGCTGACTATAACCCATTCACCAAAAGTTATGTAAAATGGGTTAAACACGAGACTAGAGATGAGAAGGGCCAGGGTTCGAATCCTAGTTAACTGCCTTCGCTGTCTAAGTTTCAAGTTTATTTATTTATCCTCAAGAGATCAACAGATTTAAAAAATATATATAAACACACAAATGTTTGACAATATATAAGATGAAAAATAAAAAGTGAGGAAGGCAGTGGCCAAAAAGGAAATAAACCTTCAACAATAACGACGTGCGCCCCCGCTCACACACTAGTTTATTCATTATGTACACAAGAATTACGCATGCATCTTGCGGTCGGAGAATCTTTGGGGAATAAGCGAGTTCGTAATTGCATACTGCGCATGCGGCAAATTGGGGAACGAACTTTTCCAAAGGTCAGTTGAACATAAAGAGAGCTGAGAGAGCAACATAGGCCCTACTGTGGTTTTGTTTGTGCGCTGTACTGGCCTTTCCGTTGTGAATGATCACATCAGTCCCCGAAAATTATTTCTGAACGTCGGAATCGGTTCTGTATAATAAACTTTACTTGGAACCTGATCATCGGTAAAGTATTTTCTACGGATTTTTTGACACTCTGCCGGAGGAAGTCCCAGAAATCATTAATCTTTTAGAAGATCCACAAGTTCAACCAGAATCAAAAGACAACTACTCAGTTGACCACACTTACTCTTCCGAATATGCCACCTCTTGCCCTTCTTGTAAGGATAAACATAGATATAGATGAGCTAAAACAGAACTATATCTTCTACATCAAAAACTGTAAGCAACCAAGTTGAAGCAAAGCAAAGATATCTTCGTGACATCAATAGTATTTTCTCCGTTACCTGAGCTGAACTTTACCTTGAACTTTCATCCGCCCAATTTGTATTGCTGTAATTATTATAATGCCCAGTAAGGTTTTTGTGCGTTTTTGTTTTATTTTAATGGTTCAAACAACCAATCTCCTGCAGTATAAACAATCCAGAATACATCAGAGCAATTTTCTTACAAAAGACGAATCCCAGACCAGAGGTGAAGATTAGCTTTTAGGTCCGATATCAACCGCGGAATAATTGTCTCCGGAGAATATGTCGTACAACCTGAAATACTTTCTGTAAAATTTAAATATGTTTCCTGTTTCCCGTTTTAATGCCGAAACATTTAAAAAACTTAAAAACTATTTGTCCATACATCGCTCTACCATAGGAAAGTTGCCGAAGATCGAAAAGCCTGTAATGACAACCCCATGAGAATGACACATTTTCGTGTAGGCATTTCTCAAAATATTTTTCATTTTCAAGCATAACCTTGAAAAAAATCATATCACATAATCATTAGATAAATAAATATTATAACTGTTAATCATAAATGCATATCTGTACTCCTCGTCTTAATTGGATTGATATTTTATATTCTTAAAAGTTTAATGTGTTTCCATTGGTAGGATGAACTACAATCGTCCAACCTACGTTCCTTTGAAACACTCCAAGTACAGCTTGTAAGGCTTGTATGGATAATTATTACTTTCACCCTCATTTATGTTTATTTTAAATATTATCACAAACTCCGTCAGTTGATTTTCCTTACTCCAGCGCTCCACTTAAAGTATTATGTACAGTCAAACCTGCCTTTAATAGTGACCATGTATCGATAAAGGACATTTTGTCTCCCTCGAGAAAGAAATGTGTGTTGTCGAACCTGTCTAGAAAGGCCGCCTGTCTACAGTGGCTACTTTCTCTGTTTCCCTCGGGTGGCCTTAGTAAACAGTTTTCACGCTATACACTGGTATACGCAATAAGTGTAGTAAATTAAAGCATATTAGTGGAATATATGTTAAACTTTTCCTCGGCCCTTCCTCTTTATTTATTGTTCACTGTTCAAGTCAAAGTTTAACATGATTAACTTCTCCCTGATAATATTTGGTTCTTTCTTTCTGGCCAAAAAAAGTTGGAGGACATCTAACTTAAAGTTTAAAGATAAGTAACGTATTACTGCCACGAGGGTCCATTGAAAATGAAAATTACATTGAAATGCGAATTCAAAGAAACAAAACTACTTATATCACTTTTTCCTCAGAGAACAAGATTTTCCGTATTTAGATAATCTCAATAGAAAAGACTTGATGTGCTTATTTTCATTTTCATTGAAACTGCATGATATTTACACAGATATTCATATTTTTCTCTTATCTCAAATTATATACATGCAGTATACGTGCCAATTATCTTAGTTTTCTAACTACTATACAAAGAAACTTGAGTATCAAAGAAGCTTCATAAATTAATTTAGAATTGATAAATACTGCACAATCAGAATCTCACTCCGCAGACATTAGCACGATTGTAGAATGTAGTGTTCATTAAAGAATACAGGAACAACACATGGGTCAGGGGTATCAATTCCCTCAGTTTCCATAATTTCCTCGCCGATTTCTAAAAGCAATCACGGCGATGTAAGTATTGTTTTGAGGACCCCAGAGATTGTCCTCCACAGTTTTTTTCGATTCCTAAGACAGATTTCGCCAGCTGCTGCTGCTATTGCCATTTCATTTATCAGAAGATATCAGTCTGCTGACGATCAATTTATAAACTGCAATAAGGTTATTGAACTTTGAATCCTTTTTGCAAATACTGATCATCCACTGGAAAAAAAAAGTATTGACTGATTTTAGAAGCAAGACCAGTCTTTGGCCCTCTATTGACGGCGGCATGATAAACGATAATGGTGTTCCTGTAGGCATAGACTTTTTTCTTCCCTTTTTGAAATCAGAGGATGGCAAATAAATTTCACGAATTAAGCAGCAAATTATCAACCAACACATAACTATTCATGTTATTAGGAAATATACGTGATCACATATCAATGTTCATCACGATTATATTGTCACAATGGTTAATACTGATCAAAAATAGAAAGTGGACAGTCTTTGTTGTTCACAACTTGGATATAAACCATCTATAAAATATAATAAGATATATACATCAAATCAACGAAAAAAATACTACTCTACCAATACCACGCTTCGATGGGCACATTCCTTTAACGGTTAGAAGTTATGATTAGAAGGCAAGAAACTTGCCCCCCCCCCAAAAAAAAAAACAAACAAAAAATAGGAAGTAGCCATTCAAATATTAATGAGCATCTGCATCTGTAAGGCATTATTTTTCAATATTGAAAACAAAGAATGAGAAACAATGAAGGGGATTGAGCACTGGTTGTCAACTCTAGTCTCAGGACTGCATGGTTTTGACAAGCAAGGTCAAGATGCATTCCCTTTTATCCAAGATCTTGGACGAGCCATAGGATCAAAATTTTAATGACCAGATGCCCCATTTTTGTAATTTTCTTTCATGAACTCATTACTTGTTAAATGGCTATGCTCACTCATGAATAAATGCTTTGATTCCAATTGCATATAATCTTTAAAAAAATTACTTTATGTTTACTTTGATACATGAGTTAAAGTTACAAGCACTGTACACAGAAATGTGTCTATGGGACTACGCGACCACGTGCGCGATATCTATTTGGTCCCAATAGATATAATAATTTACCAAATATATCTATTAGTAGGCGGTTTCCCGGCAAAATTTGTATCATCACGTATTAGTCAAAACATATTCTTTCACATGAATGGTAATGAGTGCTTCCATTTCATTTTTTGAGAGAGGGGCGTTTCCAAAACTGGTCTTAACCTTTAACACTTTATTTTTTGCCGAGTATAGTTAAAAAATATATAATGATTAAGTTTTAGAGTTAGGTCAAGTTTAGAGATTACAAATAGTTTTTTGGTTTCATAAAGTTTCCGTTTCTGTTTTGTTATGAAAGTTGATTGAAATGTGCTTATATTTATTTATATAAACTGAAAGAACAAGTCATGAAGAATTTATTGGGTGTATGTTAATTATTTTCCCTTGAAGTCAAAGGTTAGCATAATGATTGACATGTACAGTCAAGTACGGAAACCTTGAGTTCTAAATTGTGAGTGAAAAAGCCATTTAGTGGCCAACTGAAGTGATGAGAAAAAAATCATGACTGAAGATTGTTTTTGAGGGCCAAACGTCCTTATACCCAGAGCATCCTGGATTGTGGGTGTTCATTTAAAGTCGATTATGAAACATTGATGTATCCATAATTATTAAATGTCTAATAAGAAGTATAAGCCTGAACGAAGATAGTTTATTTTGGTCTTAGCTCAGTGAACATTGCACATAGGTAAAACAGTAATGTAGGCAATAACTATGTGCATCAATGCAATGCACTTGTGTATATTATGTATGTAAGCAAATTAGCACACATAAATTGACTGTAACATAATAGACTAGTGTAAGGGCTATTAAGCTCCAGAGTCGGAGTCATTATATAGGAACAGGATTCTATGATGATATGAATTAATTTAGTGTATGATTTGGTGACAAATAACACCTTTTTAAACGCTGGATAAAGTTCAGCAGTCAATCATTTTGACCTAAGATAGAATGCATAGTTTGGCCAAGTTGAATGCTCGATCTGTTAAGGTCAATCAAAGTCGTGATTATGAATTACATTTTATACTACATCTCATATGCAGTGCATATAAATTGATTGGTGTCAGTACAGACCATATGTACAATGTACCTTGGAAGTAATTCTATGTAAGGTTTAGATAGTTTGCAAGGTATGTCAGAGTCAGACTCAAAGAACGTTGATTTGATTTATTGTTGTATACATTGAACTCTAAGATAAAAATGAAAGGGATTATCATAATCTTGGGTTTAATGATGAACATACTTCTATAACTTGTTCAAGCTTAATAGATCTTACGGATATATTACAAGATAAAATATCAGAAATGTTTGTAGCATGTACATGTACCTTTTCATTGTATGTTTTGATTACAGTTTCACAGGATTAAGGAAAGAAGGAATCGATGTTGTAATCAAGACAGATTCGATGTTGATATAGAAGATCTATGTTATCAGGGCAACCGAATATAGAACTTTTCAAATTTCCGTCGAAGCCTTCATCTTGTTTATTGTCAACGACCTCAACTACAGTCACAGAGTTTTACTCACCACAAAAGACCACCACTTATAGTTTCAAACTTGAATTCAGAGATTTTGCACTGAATAAAATAAAACATTATTATGAACGAAGTTAGAGATGCATATTGAATGAAAGCACTTGAGAGAAAATCCAGGGTATATTATATATTTATTTATCATCTATTTCTTTTAATTTATCACGTATTTAAATAATTTTACAATGTTTGGAAATAAGAAATAAAATACATGTTAAAGCTAACGATACATAACAATCTTTTTTTATATAACTTAAGACCATCTCGTCTTATATCGGTTTTTCCTTTCCCCTGGATTCTTCCATTATGTTGCACTAATCCATTTGTATGTTTATGATTGGTTCTTTATTTATAATGTCACTGATGTTTAGATCTTTTAAAAAATATAGCTTCTATTAATAAAGTCAGTGTACCTCAATTCTTGTGTGTGTTTTACAACTGGTGAAATTATAATAATAATAATAATAATAATAATAATAATAATAATAACATAGAAGATTTGTCAGGCGCCGAATCCACTTGAAAGCAAATGCTCAAGGCACATTTGTGAAACAAAAAGAAGCTTATAAAAGCATCTGCATAATGAACAAAGGAATATGAGTAAGGTAGAACATACAAAAATGGAAGAACAATTAATTATATACCGAAATAAACAGACACGTTTTTAAAGATTATTTTAAACACTTCAACTGATCAGCTATTCAAATATTTCGAGGGAGAGCTTTTAGCACTAGCAATCTTCAACCAAATAATCAACGCAGTAATCCATGGTATACATTTTCTTATTTAGCTTGCATTTTTTGTACAAAAACTACAAGTCAAATTTACATTTGGAAAGGAAAGACTTTTGGAAACGGGACGATTTCCCCATTCCAACGTAACCACGTTTCAAGGACGAACAAACAAAAAGCTGTAACAATCTGTCTATGACAATTTTGTTGCAAGTTTTGTCCTGTGCATGAATTGGAAGAGAGACATTAACACACACACACATACTTATTTGTCTAATGAATATAAAAGTTTCAGGTTATTACACTATTGATAACTAATACGCTAGTGACTATTGTAATAAATATTATATACCTCTCTTTAGAAATATAGCCATCTGATTGGTCGAAATTGGAGTCGTGATTTTAGTCATGCCCGTAAAGAAACGAACAATGCCAGTAACGGTCAATAGTTCATGAGAAAGATTCCCGAAGGATTCCAGGAAACGGGAAAATAGTGAAATTTTGCTGATATCCCCATTGGTTTACGTATACAAAATTTCTTTGTGCGATTCCCGAATGATCGTAACATTCAGACAACTTTCCAGCGAAGATTAACAGGCAGTGTCTCAGATTTTCTGTGATGTTTTAACCAATCTTTACTCAAGAAAGGGATAAGGCAAGAATTCTTTATAGATATTTTTGTGAATTCGGTACATAAAAGATATATGGACTGCTTTAATATTCGAGGCATGGCTCACAATATATCTATACAATTAAAATTTGCTTTTAAAACTATTAAGTGATGGGCTTTTTGGATACGGGACGGTTCCTCCATGTTCACGTCATCAAGTTTCAAGGACGTAAAACAAAAACAAACAACTTTTACAATCTGTCTATGACAACGCTAGTTTGGCATTTGTATGAATTGGGAAAGTAACAGGGAAAATGGATTATCCCCATTACTCATACCAGTTCTGTTTGGTTTTTGCAAATGAGAGAGAGACAGAGAGAGAGAGAGAGACAGAGACAGAGAGAGAGATATATACAGACAGAAAATTTAGTCGGTTCCCTCGCGTTGGACTTTGTCAGATAGCTATTTTTTGTGCATAGTGGACCTAGCTTGGAATTTCGAATCTAGGATTGGTAAGTTAATAGCCATATTTTATATTTCCGCACTGTGTAAGCTTTTAGATCATTATTTTGATTAGAAATTTTTGAAACAAATGGCATTAACCACGAAATCAATTTCATACTCTATTTTCATTTTGGAGAACATTACGGGGTAAGGAAGGAAATCACTTTGATTGAACCATATGTTTTACGTTGTGTCATATTTCCCTTTTATCTCTCCGAAAGTTGAAAACAAAGAAATCAGTTATTATTATTTTAATACTTTGGAAGTCTTATTATGTCTTTAGCTTTTTCTAATCTTCGATTTTTGTTATAATGGAAATCGTTCTTCTCTCGTTATATTTGCTCTGGAATATGAATCGCAAAACATATTAATGAAAGCATGATTATTTAATTATTATTATCAAATCTACCTTGAATTAAATTGATAATTTTCAAACAAATCCTGTATAGTCTATATTAATTCAACCAACGACACTCGTGTTTTATTCTTCAATTTCTACCGTAAGTTTTATATAAATGATTTCAAATTATATTGAATATCTATCGTTATTGTATTTATTAACAATTACTATTTATATGCCTATGTTTTTTCGATCCGAGTCATTAAAAGAAGTAAGTTCATATTTTATAACTGAAGATTTATTTTTATTTTGAATTAATAAACCATATCAAAATGTGGCGTACAGTATTTACATTAATTGTTGATTCTGCTTCGATCCGAGTCATTAAAAAAACATAATTCGGATTGTATTTGGGAGATTTATTTCTTCTGTCACGGGTGACTCAGCACCTGGGTGTTTAAAAGTTTTGTCGAAATCGCCTTGTACCTATTACTTTGGGCTGATGGAACGAATGTGGGTCAGGTCATATTCATGTTCTTCTTTGGTCTTAAGGCCTTTTAAAAGTTAGGTTATGCCTCGTTCCTCAGTGCTTCATTGTTTAAAATGAAGCAATATATCTAGGCTTTCACAAAACCTTGTTTCAATCCATTGGATAACCTGTAATTGTTTTGAACAGCCTACTAACTTCTTGTCTCATGATATCTGAGTTCTTTCTGCTCACTTGTCCGCTGCGCCATTTCACACGCGTAAGGAGCATAAGGTGTTTATCTCGAATAGCGAATCAATTTTTAAAGGTTACTAAACCCAAATGCAATGAAGAACACGAATGATGATAACTATCAAAGAAATTGACAGTAGACTTTCATTAAAAAAGATAACATCCCAAATAAACTTTAACCAGTTTGTATCACCCAATGAGAATGATTAGCTTAAACAAGGGATGCGAATTAAACTGTAATCATCATAACGAAGAGAATATCATAAATTTTGCCTGTAATAAGCATTTCCTTGAATTTGATTTTTTTTTCCAGCTGCCTAAAAGTTAATGTAAATAAGTGAGGTGTTGTTTGTGGACAGATTTAACACACGCATAAAACTGTTATCCCACATTCATTGCTTCAACCAAAACTTGGTACAATAGCATTTTGACAATACTTTTTTGGAAAATCCTTTTTGGATGTCCTTGAACGGTCCATTACAATTCTAATACACTAGGTGTTCTGTAAAGTAATAGAGGTTTGTTACACACACACACTTCCCTTTATGATAATGTAAACATAATGGAGGTTTCACATCACCGGCCTTTGTAAATGGAGGGCTTGAAGCTGTAAAAATGAAATAAACAGACGATGGCGGAAATGATTTGTTTTTATTGGGTTATGTGCATGTTACTATAGCATGACTAAATACATAATGACTAACATGTGTATCATAGACAAATTAAAAAAATTATGTCCTAGATTTATATATTCGACAAGACATATGACAAAGAAAGAGGGCGAGAGAGAGGAAGAGGAAGAGGGGGGGGGGAGGGGGAGAGGGGAAGACAGGGAGAGAGAGAGGGAGGGGGAATATATATATATATATATAGAGAGAGAGAGAGAGAGAGATGTGGGTGGGGGAGGAGGGGGCGCTTAATTTTGGCAAAAGTGCTTGCCACACAAAATTAATGATCTCCCAGTGAAACACAGTATTTTTAATGGAATAGATACACTAACGTGTTCTAGATTAATATCAACTATTTCCAGTACAAGATGATTAATTTGCACTGTAATGTTGTTAGTTACAACACAAAGTTTCCGAACACCGACACCATTGTATTATTTCGTTAATATTTTGTTTGTTGAAGAAATATGCAATTATGCTGTATCAATATACAGTAACCGTCTTTCAATCACAATTTTATTTCCGGGTAAATAAATGATGATAATAATAATCGTTCCATTTATATAGCGCAGCTACTATATGAATATACTCTACTGCACTTAATACAAGGTATAATACTATTACCCCAGCTGTAGCTGAGCTGCCATAATAAGGCGGTGAAGCATTCAAGGAAATCTCTTCCTACGGGGTACCTATTTACTTCACCTGGGTGGAGAGTGGCAAATGTAGATTAATGTCTTGACAAAGGGAAATAATCGAACCGCAAACCATGTGATCCACAGTCCGGCGACGTATCCGCTAGACCACGACACCTCTACATAAATAAATCGAGAGAAGCGGCAAATGAATGTCATGGGTTTGATCCCCACCTAGAGCCTTATTACCTTAAAGCCCCACTGCACTACTTGTAGCTACTTGCTCCCTCTATATAGAAAACAGTGCCTAAGCGGTGCTCGTTGGTCCCCCATGATCCTCTTTTTCTTATGTTAATTGAGAGCTGAGTTGATGAGATAAGCACCTGACAGTGACCACGCTGGGAGGTCTAATCCCTCCTCGCCAAACTAGTACAGACAGGCTTTAAAGCTAATCTTGAGCTCCGGTATGGGCATCGTATGTCGAGAGAACATGGCTATAATTCATTCTGAATTGTTTATCCTTCAGTAGATTGATCGTTTGAACAGTAAAATAAAAACAACCTCACAAAAACTTGCTGGAAATCATCTTCCAATCCAATCCATCCAATCCATGAATTTATAAAGCGCCAATATCTAGTTGCCTAATCAAAGGCGCTGATGAGACTGAAAATCTACCAAAAATGTCTGTTAATGATTCTAACTGGGAAAGACAAAAAAGCAGTGACTAATTGTAAGCAATCTGAAATTGGGTAACTGGTGACAAGAGCGAAGGATTTGGGGAAGACCATTCCACAATCTAGATGCACAGGTAGTAAATGATTGATCACCTAGAAGAGAGTGTGTACGAGGACTCTCAAGCAGGTATTTACCTGCAGATCACAAATTAGTTCGAGGGTTATAAATAGTCAACAAGTCTGAAATGTATACAGGGGCATATCCATGCATTGCATTCCATTTTTATAACATAATGTTGTATTAAATTCTCTGTTTTACAGGAAGCCAGTGTAGGGCAATAAGTGAAGGGGTAATGTGGTCAAACTTTCTACCTCTTGAAAGAATACGTGCAGCAGAATTTTCCCCCCATCTTAACGTGATGTTATTAGTGCGTGAACAATTACAGCAGCTGCCCTATCTGAAAGAACCCTTCTGATACTCCAGACATTTCTTATCTGGGAATACACACTTTGACAAATTCTTTTCACTTGAATATCCATTGTCATCGTGCTATCGAAGATGACACCCAAATTTCACACAGATAAAGAAGAGGAAATATTTAAATCAGCGACTTGTATTTGATGAACATGAACTTTGGATTGATTACTTTTAGATTTAAAAGTGATTAGTTCGGTCTTTGCATCATCCAGCTTTAAATGATTAATGTGTAACCACAATTTTCGTTCAGAAATACATGATTCAATACGTGTTTTTGCAGATAACTGGTCATCCTGATTATTCACATCAAATGGAATGTATAGATCGTCTGCATACATATGATATTGAATACCATGATCATGTGCAATGTGACAAACTGGAGAAGCATATATTGTAAAAAGTTGGGGACCGAGAACTGAGCCTTGGGGTATCCCAAAGTGAAGTGGAACAGGTTGAGAAAATTTACCGTTCACACCTACAGAGTCCGACCCTGAGAATATGATGTCAGCCACTGTAAGGCCTTGCTCTTAATACGTAGAGATGAAAGTCGTGAGATCATGATATTGTGATCTATTGTGTCAAATGCTGACGTAGAGGTGTCGTGGTCGAGTGGATACGTCGCCGGACTATCGATCACAAGGTCCGCGGTTCGAGTCCCGCCGCGGCACTAATGTCCTTTGGCAAGACATTGATCTACATTTGCCACACTCCACCCAGGTGAAGTAAATGGGGACCTGGTAGGAATTTATTCCTTGAAACGCAGAGCGCGTGACAGCTGCACTGCTAAAGCCAGGGTAATTATGCTGCATTATTGTAGAGCGCTTAGAGACTTCTGATAAAGTAAGTGTTAGGCGCTATATAAGCAAATATAATTATTTTTATATCCAATAATACCAAGAAAATACCCTGTTGTTTATCCATAGCTTGCAGTATAACATTTTGCACTTTCAGAAGAGCAGTTTCAGTTCCGTGATGTTGCTTGTATGCAGACTGCAGGGGCTCAAGAAGATTATTCTCAATAAAATAAGTCTGTAAACGGGATGCAACCACCTTTTCGATTATCTTAGAAATGAATTTAAGGTTGGAGACAGGACGAGAATTCTTAAGATCTTTAGGATCTAATGAGGATTTCTTTATCAAAGGTCTAACTATGGCATTCTTTAAAAAAATGGTTGGAAAGGTACCAACTTCCAAAGACAAAAATAATCATATTTGTTATAACTGGAACCAAGAGATCAAGAATTTTCCTAATCAACCAAGTAGGTAACGGATCTATCTCACATTACTTTGATGGCAATGACAAAATCAATTTAGAAACTTCAGCGCATGATGCAGGGGAGACATTTTCTTAAATCGACGAGTGCTCTGAGAATTCAGAGACTGTCGGGTTACAAGGTTGTCCTCTTGAAGATCTAAGTGCTTCACATATAATACCTACTTTGGAATTAAAATATTGACTAAATCTAGTGGTTAGCTCTATTTCACTGGCATATGATGGCAAGCGGGGTGGAGGCCTCTGGTGAAGTAGAGAGTTAGTAATTTTGAAGAACCTTCTTGGGTTTTTACATTGTACAAGTTGTTCCTCATGATATGAAGATTTTGCTTATCAATAACGATTTGTAGACGTTGAGCTGTATATTTGTTCTTTGCATCTATTATGTCTACTGCACTGATATTTCTATGTTTTGCTTTTCGCCATACCCGTTCTAATTTTCGTAGAAGTCGTTTAGCTTTGCCTATGTGTGAAGAAAACCTCTTGTTTACAGGCCTAACCGTGACAGTTTTAGATTTTAGTGGAACATGTTGGTCTAGGAGATCCTTCAATGAGGAATCATCTTCTAAAATGAGGTCATCTAAGTTTTCTGGTACGTTATTCACCAAACCGGAAACACTTAAGTCACGAGAAAAGTCATCATGTATCATTGATTTAAAGGTACGAAAAGTAATTACCTGTTTTCTTGAATCACATCTATCAAACTTAAGTTGGCAATTAATAATTAACAATTAATAAAAACCATAACTCTTATTTGCACATAGTGACATGTGTTAAGCACATGGTGTCGGGCCTACTTACCTTGATTTCCTTATCTGTCTATGCTCATTGCTCAGCCCCTATACATTTTCTACCAAACTCATTTTGGCACATGTCATTTATTTGTAGTATTGAACATTCAGTGTCAGTTTTTTTGGATTCTGTGAGAATTTAATTTCTATCATTACCAGAACTCAAGCTTATCTTTAATCAGGGAATTTTATCTCAACTGCTTCTCTCCACCTAGGTAATAAATTGTTGTCGGGTAAAATGCAAACTTGTATGTGGTTGTATTGGCACGTGTGCGCTTGTAAAATGTCGCCTGGCCGGAGTGTGCAATATCATGTGTGGAATAGCAATTGAATCCAATGAAAATCGTGATGATAATCACAATATTAAGTCTTAAATACTTAGTATTAAGCGATATGTGACTGTTATTATATAACCTCGATCCTGGCAGACGTATTATCATGATGGTGATCTTTATGAAGACGTACGCACTGGTTGGCCTTCTGTTCTGCATATGCTCCACCCAGAGTCGTAAGTTTGCCCATTTCTTTCTGTAAGATTTGTTAATGCTAATCATTATTATTATCATCATCTTATTGTTATTTATCATTTAGTAGTATTATGCTTTTTATTTTCTATTATTAATGCTATTTTTATATCATTATTAGTGGTAGTAGTAATAGTAGTAGTATTCATTATTATTCTTGTCATTATTATTATTATTATTGTTATTGATCATTATTTATTATTATATCCTGCATCAACAATTTATTGGTTTTTGATTGGTTGAGAGCTCGTCACGTGACCAGAAATATTTCAACTATTTTAATGTTGCTCTGAAAAAGTACTATTTGGGAGTACTATTTGGGAGTAGAAGTACTATATGAGAGTACTATTTGGGGGTTGACAAATTTTTTTGGAATATTTTTTTCCAATTTGAAAATTTGATTTAATTTGTTTATCTTTTTAAAATCTAATAACTTTTTTCATTTTTTTATTCTTTTTTTGATAAAAAGTGTAATTTTTTTGAAATTTTTGAAATTTTGATAAAATTTTTCCCCAAAATTGTTGTTGTTTTTTTTTTTTGTTTAAAATAAATTTTTGATGCAGGATATAAAACAAATATACCATGCCTTCTTTTCGAGGTACTGGTTAAAACTATGGGCCTCAGTGACTCCAAAAGTACCATTTTCTTCGGGGCTGCGCCCCTCAGCAAATAGTACTATTGGAGTCACCTCTTGCGCATAGTTTTAACCAGAACCTCTCAAGACAGTGTATATTTGTATATTATTATTATTGTTTATTATCATTATCGTTATTATTATGGTAATCAAAGTGTTCTAACTATTTTCAGAGGATCCCCCTCTATACACATACAAATATATGCTAATCTCATTTCATTGTAAACATTGCAAACGATTTGATCGAATCAAAAGAACCAACGAAACCACACAGACACGATTATTTACATGCCACGCCCATATCTTTACATGCCACGCAAACAATCTCCCTGTGGCACATCGTATTTTTCATAGGGAAGATACCAAAGACTGCAATCTTATTTTTAA
Source organism: Mesocentrotus franciscanus (assembly GCA_037976565.1). Classification (NCBI taxonomy): domain Eukaryota; kingdom Metazoa; phylum Echinodermata; class Echinoidea; order Camarodonta; family Strongylocentrotidae; genus Mesocentrotus; species Mesocentrotus franciscanus. The sequence goes on from CP137670.1 coordinate 12,488,970, forward strand.
GTTTAAAGTGTGAGATTAATCTCTACCTGTGTTAAAAAGAGTTATCGTGGAGCTGATCAAAACTGAAAATTTGTAATTTTGGAAAGCCATTGTGTTGCACAATCCTTCCCGCAGTCGGTGCCTATGGTTTTGTACAAAAATGCGTGTGTGTCAAACGGGAGATCGTGCAAAAAGGCGAAGAAAGCAATCGAAGTGTCTGCTGAAATAATTTTAGCATAAGCTCACCTTGATGGAGTGATTTATTGAATTGAATAGGTTTATGAAAAGAAGAAAAAATGACATGCAGCTCAAGGCTGATATGTTCTGTTTTACTAATTAATCAAATAATTATATTATAATTTCTAAAAACTTACACCACAAAAGCAATATAATAATAATAATGAACATCAAACATCAATCCTATTCTTCATTTGAGATTTATAAATTTAGTAAAGATGTGGAAAAGCAGCTCATCATAATAGTTTAGTTAAAGTGAAGGATTTATGCACACAAATTTAGAATGTATACAACATTTCGATTGTATTGTACTGGAATTGTCGATGAAAGCAGATTGCACAACGTGGAGAATGTACACAACAATGTGTTAATGATTATAATGAGAAATTCAGATTTTGAATTCACATAAATGTACAGATGACACGATTATAAAGACCTTCGAGAATCAATGCGAGTGCAATACCCTTATGTACATCAAATATTAATTTTTTTATGAATTACGTCTTAAGTCAATGTACTGTTGGCAAGTTTTTAAAATGTTGGACCTAGCTATTTAAATTGTCTCTGGTTTTAAATAGTCTTTGTCATCGTATTAGCTTTATAAATTCGTGATAGCATACGGCCAAATATAGAATTAACTGAGCATCCCATTTACATCCTAGTATGTCTCACAAACTTTATCTCTATTTATAGTAATTTTTCAACCAAAATATTAATATATTAGTTCATAAATAAGCACAAGAATTTACTCGTACCACCGTTTTGATGTCGTATCTCTGTTGTAGAAGTCTACTTAAAGTTTATTCTTCAACCGCAGTAAGAATAGAACAATTATATGACGATATGTTTTCTTTCATTTAGTGGAATGTACGAATCCATGTATTAATGGAGGCGCCTGTGATTCATTTAACAACGGATCTATCTGCTCATGCCCAGACGAGTTCAGCGGCGCAAGATGTGAATCTCGTAAGTTGGAATATGACTATCCACTCTACTCTGTATTGAGTATTGTTTTGTAAATAATAGTCGGTATTAGATAATCTCACACTGGGTATTTCCTTCTGCTTTTGCAAATTTATATTGTTTAGAGTGTATATTGTACGAATTCTCGATAATTCATTTGTTTTTGCTTTCAATATTGAAATGGTATATATTGAGTACCTTGATATAATTGATGCATTTTGAGTGATACATGTATGTATATATTTGTTTTTGTATGTACTTGTGTATTGAAAATAATCCCGAATTATGCCGGATTCCATTTCAATAAATAAATTTGTATTTTGTATTTGTATCGTAAGCCATAGGCAGCAGGATGGGGGTGGGGGTGGGGGGGGTTAGGATTTAGATGGACGAATAACAACATCTTCAATCTTAATAGAAAGAAGGCTTATTATATATTAGTGTGTATTATGGCTCTCTGATTTACAATATAAACGTGGAGTGTGTGTGTGTGTGTGCGCGCTTATGTTAGTTTTACATGTTCTTGTTTGTTTATTGTCAAAGTTTTCGAAATCAATAAAAAAAATATATATACAAAAATTCATAGATTACTTCCATAATTGTTTGTTTTCTTCAAGGGTCCCGGTATGCGCCACTTATTTTCCTGTGCGACTCGGGAGGGAGTTTCATTTTCGAGAGTACCGCAGACGTACTCGAGTTCCATTCACTTCCATTGCCCAACTTACGGCAGCCGGTGGCCGTCGGATACGACTTCGACGACGATGTCGTATTTTGGGTCAATGCCGAAGACGGGTCTCTAAATCGCGCTAAACGCAATGGATCGGGTTATGATACATTGGATGCCGGTCATGGTAATTGTTTTTGCTTTTCAATTATACACATTAAATTGGTGGAGGTGTCGTGGTATAGTTGTTCGTTCACTTGACTCTCAATTTTAGGGTTTGGGGCTCGAACCCCAGCCCGGCACTAACGTCCTTTGGTAAGACATTTGTCCGCATTTGCCACTCTCCACCCAAGAGTTAATGGGAACCTTGCAACTGCCGGGTTATTAATAATTGCAAGGCCTTCAGTAAGAACAGCACTTATGCTGATGAGGCTACCTAGGGTAAACAAGATTATCATTATTATTATTATTTTTATAATTATCATTAACTTTGTAAATATTATTATTAATGTTATTATGATTACTAGTTTGTTATTTTCATTATCATTATCCTAATTATTATTATTATTATTGAATTTAGGTTGTAAAGGCCTGAACCCATTTTGATCGTGTGTGGTATTACATTATACATGACAAAGATTCAACGATATTTAGTAAATTAATTTAGACTAAAGATTCCCATCCTTATCGCTCGCGGTAGTTTTTAAGAATAAACCAACTCTTAGGAATAATTCAGATTCACCAACCATTTTATAATCTTGCTTTAATAACATATATTCTTAATCACCATTGCTATCGACTAAGGCATAACAATATTCCAGGGCACTAGTAGATTGTTTTACAAATGGGATTGGGTTCAGACGTTGTTGTATGTATTCATATTAAATTTTCTGCTAGACATTTTGATGATGATGATAATGGTGGTGGTGGTATTAATACTACTACACTAATAATACTACTAATACTACTACCACTACTTTTACTTCTACTTCTACTTCTACTATTACTAATAATAATAACAATAACAGTTAAAGGAATTTCTTTTCTCCGGGTACCCATTTACCTCCTTACCTGGCATGAGAAGTACAAATGTAGCCTGCAATGTTTTGTAAAATGAAAATCATTTCGCCAGGTATTTAAACCATCTGGTTGACACTCAACCATAACATCTCTGCAAGTGGCGTACTTCGTTCAATCGGATCCTCGCGTCGGGTCGGTTTGCCGTGTTACACAAATTATCGTGAATAATCGAGCTCTATTTCCCCCAAAGGATCAAGTGTAACCTTTATGAAATACACCCTATTTATCGCCAACGTATTGGGTCAGGTTTACCCGAAACTTTCTGAAAAACCTACAGCAAAGCTACGAAAACTAGCGTTTTGATCCGACACTTTTCATTTATCTTTGATATAATTTGTTTACGAGATAAATAATCACTAGAATTGATTAATATACTAGCGATCGACACATCATCGTTTCATGGTTTTGTTTCCACAACGATTGTGTGTGTGTATTGGGTTTTTACAGACGTGTATCAATCAGATATGATTATTTACGTCTGGGGACCGACCTTTAACGTCACCATTCGAAAGACGTGACTCAGTTTCGAACCTGCGTCCTCGGCTGAATCAGTTTGTAACTTCCACTGTTAGCTGGATTACAGGCGCACGCCACAACGCCTAGTAAAAGGGTTAGCCTTATCGCAAGAACCATTGATTTTTCCAAAAAATAAAGAAAATGTGATTATTTAAACTCAATTTACCCGACCTTTCGTTAATATAGGGGCAAGTTTTCACAAAAGTCTGTGGTGTAACCCAACGACGTGACGCATCCGACCTTTCGTGAATATAAGGGTATGTTTTCGCGAAATTTCGTGTTAACCGGACAACTCGACCCGACGCGTAGACCCGATGGAACGAAGTAAGCCATCTGCGAGTTAGGAATACACATTTTTGCCTTTCTTACTATATTTCTTTCAACATAGATGTTATTGATCTGGCAATTCACGTTACATCGAAAAAGATTGCCTGGATCAACGTCCACAGAAATGTATCAGGGTTATTTGACTACTCGTCTGGTCTTCAGGGCAAAACTGTTACCGGTAACAACTTTTCTACAGTAGCGGCTCATCCAAATGGGTAATTTAAAAAAAATCATGTTTGGATTATGTAAGATCTACTACAATTACGTTTCATCTATTTACTAAAAATCTTCATTAACCTTTGAGCCAAAAAATCTTTGTGACAGTCCAATAATGCTTCTCGAAAGAAAGGAGAAGAAGAGAAAGAGGAGAAGAAGAAGGAGACGAAGAAGACGGCGACGAAGAAGAATATGAAGAAAACAAACAATGAATTTAACAACAACAAGATATCGAAAATAAACAAGTAATATCTAATCAAATACAGCAACTATCATAATTCATTGTTAAGAAGGTTCTTTTTTTTGTATGACACCACAGTCGGGATGATAAAGCTTGCGATCATTGACCTACCAATAAAAAACTTAAAAATTCAAGATAAAAACTGGAAGCGCAAGAGAGTGGCATCTTCGAATCAACAAAATAGTAATTTATTTAACGTCCCTAGACCACGAATTTGCATAATTAGGCCTACACACCCAGTTACTGGATATAGCTATTCCTGTTGATTTTTATCAAAATGTTCCAGTACAAATATATTTATCTACACAGGAACTTCTATGTGATCGACAACACACCATCAAATGCAGATATCCACATTCTAAACAACAGTTTTAACCCCATAGCGACAAACGTAACGACTCGGCTAACTTCTGCAAGGAGTCTTGTATTCAACAGACAGGGTAAGAATTTGTTGTACAGTGTGTCCCAGAAAAAAAATACGAAACCGAATTTCATGACAGAAGATGTGCATCACATGAAAGAAGAGAAGAAGAGCTCTCCATATATGTATATCTCATTAAGGAAATTATTCCTCAACATACATCAATTCGGGTGATTGCGTGTCCTGTAATGAGCCTTAAACTAATAATATGATCAAGAAAAGTTTCTATTTTGGGGGGTGTTTTTCTTAATTCTTTTTTTTTACTTGCAGGATTTCGATCACATTTAGTACATCTCCAAGATGAGAGATAGTATTACTTTAGATTGTCTGGAATTCAGGAGATTTGTGCCTCCAAAAATTCAGTCACTTTATTTGTGTTAGTCTCTAGAAACCTCAGTACTTCATCGTCTTAATCTTGATTGTTTTCATTTGTTCTAATTTGAAAACGTCACATACAGGAACGCGCCTTTTTATCATTGATGGCCAAAAAGAAACGATCGAGTCCTTTGGTCCACTTGGAGAGGGCCAGGTTACCCTTTTCAGAACGGAACGCACGTTGCCAGTTGACATTGCCTGGTACAGGGGAATCCCCATGTGGACAGATTCCAATACAAGAGGTGTTACCCTTTTGAACGGTCACCGGGGTGTTTCACCTGCTTCGACCAACATCATTCATTTTGTAAACCCCACAGGAATTCATGTGTATCATGGTAAGATATATGACAATTCTGAGCCAGTCCCCCCTTCCAAATCTGCCCCTTCATATGGTTTATGAAGGAGGGTGGGGTGGGGGGGGGGTTCCTTGATGATTGAACAAAATTCACTCTAATTTTTGTCTTGTTTTATATACATGTATATATAAATATACATATCACTAACAACAAAATTTGGTTACCAACATCGGCTATTCCTTTTTGTTTATTACTCCCCCACAACAGAATAATGACAAGTAATTGACAACTGCACTTCCCCCTCTAGAGTGTAAGGAAAGGTGTTTTGGAATTTGAGTTTTTTTTCTGGTGTCTTTTTTACGACGACATTTTACTTTGTCATCCCCCCCTCCCAATGAGAAACGTTTGAACTCTTATTTTCCACTATTATTAGGCCATTCTTACTCAAAGAGACCCGATGAGAGGTGTCTTGCAGATGAAGTTACATGCGGAGATCTTTGCATCCCTTCAGCATGGCAATGTGATGGCCTCGTTGACTGCCTTGAACTATCGGATGAAACGAACTGCAATCCAGCCGAAGATTCCGGTATGTTTGAGGAAACTTTGGGTGTGGTAACATTTATTCAAAATTAAAAGTTGAAAAATAAATGTAATTCCGTAACGCTTCAAACTGACCTTTCATGCGTAACCGTTACTATTTATTCACATGGCAGGTTCTCTGATGTTTCTGACAAGCCTAAGTGGAGGAGCTATTTATGTTGCACACACGAACAGCCTGAATTTCAGGCTGCTCCCGTTTCTCTTTGTACAAAAGCCAGTAGCAGTGGGGTATGACGTCATCGCAAAGGAAGTGTATTGGACAGACGTGGAAAGAAAGACGTTAAGCGCTGCTCGAATCGATGGGTCTAATCAAAGAATAGTCGCTCAAGGGCTTGGAGGTTTGTGTTTCTAACGTTTTTGCAATATATCTGTTCGAGAGGGGTTTTAGGGGATCAAACCCCCTCCGCCGCAATTGTCGCAATTCACATGTACGGAATAAAAGCCAGAACACACGCCCCTCTCCCATAGGCCCTAATATATATATATAAAATATATATATTTACGTATCTGTATGTATATGCACACGTACATGCATACATATGTATATATATATATATATATGTGTGTGTGTGTATGCGTGTGTCTGTGTGTGTGTGTGTGCGTGTGCGTGCATGTGTGTGTGTATGCATATATATTCTTCTACAATCGCTCCTACATTAAAAAGACAAAAACAAAAAAGGCAGATATTGGGGGTGTTTTTGATTGTTTTTTAGGGGTGAAACAATCTTATCAGCGCATCACATATTCCCAAATTTGCAGTGTCGTCTATTTGAAATTTAATAATCTCCTTACCATTTAATGCAGTTCCCGACGGTCTGTTTGTGGATAGCGACAGCGAAACTATTTTCTGGACAGATACGGATTTCAAAACCATCGAATCCATCCAGTTTGACGGATCAAACCAGCGAATATTGATAAACGATGTAGATATGCCGAGGGCAATTATAATTGTTCCAGACAACAGGTTTGACATCGTCTTATATATTTGTTTTTAAATGTTATCAATATCACTTGATTAAGGGCACATTATGGGGAAAAAAGGAATATGTTGGAGAGAGAGAAAGAGGGAAGGCCCATAAAAGGGGAGGCGCAGAAAAAGGGAAGCATATGCTTCTTTTTGCGGCTTTATTCAATTTGATGGATTTTGAGTATTGCACCAAGGAAAAAAAGATCGCTTAGGAGAAAAACAGAAAATAATGGCCTTTTGTACACGGCAAACGGGAGGTTTATTGGCCGTGCACCATAATCAACTGACTGAATTGCCAAATTGAGATTCGCATAGATTTAGTATAAGTATTCTCATATTTCAAAAACTCATAACTTTCCTACTAATTGGTCCGATTTATTTCAAGGTTTTCCCATTCAGCTTCTCTGAGTTTGTCTGCGCTCATACTCTGAACTCATTACAAAGGCTGGATTACTTTTCAATACAGGAAGCTCTATTGGACGGACTGGGGGAGTACACCCAAGATTGAGATGTCTAATCGGGACGGTTCTGGTCGTCAGGTGATTCTGGATACAGACATCGAATGGCCAAACGGTATCACTTACGATATGCAAGGTAGTCTACAACTCTTTACCAAGGTTCAGTTAACATAACTGATTGTCAGTGGTAGTACCGAAATCTTAAAGAATTGCGAGCCCCAAAATTAGAAAATGTTGCTGTGAGGTAATTTTCTTTAGAATTCATAACGGATTAGTTATGTAAAGATACCTCCAGAATGACAAACATATGAATAAAAATATCAAGATTGTACAAATAAATATATCAATTAACAGCAGGTTAACTTTTGCCTGTACTTGGTTTCCAAATGTTGTGTCTGACTGTTTACCATGCTAAACCCAAGGCCCGGGAGTGTCGTGGTCGAGTGGTTTAAGGCGCTTGACTGGAGATGTTAAGGTCGAGGGTTCGAATCCCGACACGGCCCTAATATCATTTGGCAAGATATTAACCTGCACTTGCTACTCTCCACCCAGGTGTTAAATGGGTACCCGGTAGGATGCCACCGTCATTGTTGGTCAAACAGTTTTGAGCGTCAAGTTACGCCTGGCTGGAATACTCCCCAGAGAGTGGAGATTGTGCACACAGTGTGTGCGGCAAGTATTGAATCCAATGACTGGGGTAATAATATATCTGTAAGGCGCTTAGAGACATCATATATGTTTAAAGCGCTATATAAAAGCGGAGTTATTATTATTATTATTATTATTATTATTTATGTATATGTCTTCAAAAATAGTCGCCATCAGCAGGCTTCATCGTTCCTCCTTATCTGGGATTAATGTGACAATGTGATTTATTCTTGATAGATAAGTTTATATCTTCTCAGAACTGTATTGATCAATTTATAGTGTCACATATATTGATCAATACAGTTCTTAAAAGGTATGAAGTCTATCTATCTATCAAGAATAAAATCATATTGTCACAAGAATGTCACGAAAAAGGGGTAGGAAAATATTATTCCAACTTTATGGGCAACAGTGCATGTTACCTCTTTCCTTTGAATTAGGAACTCGGTTGATCTGGTGTGATGCTCGTCTCGACAAGATTGAATCATGCGACCTTGATGGTGGTGGGAGGAAGATTCTGCTTGGTATAACCCATGGTACCTTTCATCCGTTTGGTGTAATAGTTTATGAGGGTACGGTGATGTGGAGCGATTGGGTGTTACAGGGAGTAGGGATAGAGGAGGCTGACAATCAAACATGGCCTGGTCTGTACAAAAGTTTCAGCACCATTGCTCAACCATCCGGCTTCCATGTCGTAGGTGAGAATATCATTAAATTAAGAAAATTACCAAATTGACTTCGGAAGATTTTCCGTATGCCTTGATCTGTACAACGATATTATCAAAAAGGTAGAAGAAGAAGAAGGAGAAGAAGGAGGAGGAAGAGGAAAAGAAGAAGAAGAAGAAGAAGAAGAAGGAGGAGGAGGAGAAAGAGAAGAAGAAAGAGAAGAAGGAGAAGAAGAAGGAGAAGGAGAAGAAGAAGGAGAAGAAGAAGAAGAAGAAGGAGAAGAAGAAAGAGAAGAAGGAGAAGAAGAAGAAGGAGAAGAAGAAGGGGAGAATGAGAGAAGGAGAAGAAGAAGAAGAAGAAGGAGAGGAAGAAGAAGGAGAAGAAGGAGAAGAAGGAGAGGAAGAAGAAGAAGAAGGGGAAGAAGGAGAAGAAGGAGAAGAAGAAAAATAAGAAGAAAAGCCCATGCACTACTTTTTGTAGATATACAGTCGTACTCTCTTAAAGTCAAATGCAATAAAATAAATACACAAAGATGGCATACAGGCCTATGCTACCTAATTTCGAAACACCAGCGAAATAAAAAAAAATCCCTGGGGTCCTAATGAAATTCGGCCTGCGATTTTTCTGTGGGGCGTTGAACCCAGCATGCTCATGCAAAGGCTGGTGTTTCTTAAAATTTACTTTGTTCCGGTGTAAGGGGGTTAAGTCCAATGATTTTTGGAGCGCTGATTAATTGTCAACCTCCACATCCCATAAAATCACGACAATTATGCGATTATTTTTTTAATAGACCTGTAATTTCGAAATTATTTGTTGAAACTGTTTGTCAATTCATATCTGAATTCATTCACTTTTTTGAGTTTGTAACGGAATTGCGGTAAACTGCACATAAAATAAATAGCTCAAAACAAGACATTCCATAAATGAATGGACGAGATTAAACCATGCAGGCTTTTAATTAGAAGCCCGATTTATGAATACGGGCCAAAGATCTACATGGTCTCTCAAGCAGTGCATATTTTACTACAACCGACGCTTCTCGTACTCCACCCCAACAAAAATGGCATTCAAAATCGTGCAAGATTACATTAAATTCACACTTCAATACGTCTTTAATGCACAGCTATCACATGCGCCTTACCGATTGAATCTGGAGATAGTCACATTGAAGATCCCAAAGACCTCTATACATCTGGTGAGCATATCATCATGAAATGCAATAACGATGAGACTGCAAGAACGACTTGGATATGCAATGCGTCTTCGGGGTACTGGGATGTTACAGAGAATCTGGAGTGCCCAGGTGAGTATGTTTTGGTTTTGTATAGAAGAGGTACGGAAGCGTGAACGTGCAGCGAGTAGGCGACTTGTTTGTGACGAGAAGGCGAGAAGATGACCTTTTAATACTCTCCAAGTCGCCTTCTCGCCTTCTCGACTTAAACAGGGCGCATTGGCGAGTTGTTAAAACTCATCTTCTCGCCTTATTGACTTAAGCAAGGCGGTTTGGCGAGTTTCACTTTTAGCAAGTCGCCTTCTCGTCTTAATCAAAAATCAATTTTACTAAATGCTTTCTTCGATGAAACCTGTTCCGAGACCAATCTCGTTGACATAAGTAAGGCCCAAGATTGATATCGTTACAAAATTGTTAATTTTTGTGAAATATCATGCCTGCTACAAAATACGAGAAGCTTGAGTGCTGGTAATCAATATTTAAAAAAAAAAATTATTCTCATTATTGTTCATTTCTGCATGCAGCTTGGAAGAATATCAAAGTAGAAATATCCCCAGGATTCTTTCTCAGCTAGTTCTTGTTACTTTTCGAATATGAAGGCGTCTGAAGAGCAATCATTACCAGGGGAGTGTTTCACAAAGACTATTAAAGATCGACTTTAAGTTGGACTAAACTATGGCAGGCCGTTCATGCCACTGTTTGCTTTCACCATTTAGTGGCATTGGTCTTTCAAGGGACGTACAAATCATGGTCAGAAATCTACAGAATTTACATTTTTGATAATTCATTATTGAAGGAAAAAAAATTATCTAAAGATCATAATGGTGAGAGCAAACAGTGGCATGAATGGCCTGCCATAGTTAAGTCCAACTTAAATTTGATCTTAGTCTTTGTGAAACACTCCCCTGGTAATGATTGCTCTTCAGACGCCTTCATATTCGAAAAGTAACAAGAAGTAGCTGAGAAAGAATTTGAACCAACTCTCAGGCCACATCTGTATCCTCCCATATATACCCATTTCCTTGTGCAGTGATTTTCAGCGATATTGAGTCAGAAATCATTCTTCTTTTTTTCATTTCTCGTAACATATAAATTTGTTCATTTTTTCAAGAACCAACAAAGAGCCATACAAGTCTTTCATTCGCTATCTCTTCCGGCATTGTCATACTTGCTGGTCTGGTTGTCACCGCGTTCGGTGTATTCACGTAAGAGAATTTCACTATCCTAGATATTCAGCATTCATTACTGAAATTCCGGATCACACGAAATATACCAATACATTGCTGTATATAACAATTATAATGATGACGATGATAATAATGATAATAATCATGATAACGATGATGATGATGATGATGATGATAAAAACAATAATAGTTATTAGTAATATGGCTATATATAACGTTGAAGACATCAAAGATGTCTCCAAGTACTTAACAGATATATTATTACCCCCATTTCGGGTTCAGTCAGTACACAATGCATGCACATTCTCCATTCCCTGGGGAGCATTTTTAGGCAGACGCCACTTTACAGTGGCTCGGAATGCTGAGAAAACTACAATGACTACCGCATCCTTGAAAAAAGACGATGGAGGCGCGCTGGGATTCGAACCACTAACCGTTGGATTGAGAGTCTAGTGGATGAACTAGTCCACCACGACATCCCCGAATAATATCATTTTCCAAAGGGAACCTCTTGTAATAACAATAGAACTGTTATCTGAATCAATATACTATAAGTATTATTGTTTAAGTAACAACAACACAATAATATTAATGCTCTAGATCTTATTATCATCTGCATTACTGTCATTATTTTGCATCGTTATGAAAATCATCATCATTCTCATCATAGTTACACCTAATAGCATATACGATAAAGGAGCATTAAAGCTTAAAGGACAAGCAAACCCTGATAGCAAATTGATTTGAAAGAAAGCAGAAAAGAATTGAGATTCGCACAGATGTAGTGATTTCATAAAATTATGTTAAACATTCATAACTCTTGATAATTGAACCGATTTATTTCAATTTTTCTCCATTCTACATTCTCTTTTTTCTTCTTCCATACAAATGAATTCATTGCAAAGGTTGGATTTCCCTTTAAATGATTTGATTATCCCCATGGTTTAGAAGGTAAAATAAAAACACAGTCAACTTGGTTTATCATTTTGCAGATACATAAAACGAAGGAAGCAACCTCCAGTCAGTAATGGAAATATTCCAGAGCGGCAGGACCGTGGGCCCCTCCCGCATGCGCCACCAAACCATGATTACATGGAAACGGACGCAGACCAGCATTATTACTCCGGAATATCTAATCCGAGTAGCATGGGTCACATTTACATGACTAATCTAGTCGATGGCAAAGCGAATACACAACGTGACTCCCATGAAGATCAACCCAGATATAGTTTCCGTAATCCGCCTTTCTGAATGAAGAAAATCTAAGATCCATCAATCAGTAAAATCTAACTTCCGGTCTAAGATCACGTTTAAAGGTATAGACCAGTTTTGGAAACGCCCCCTCTCAAAAAATGAAATGGAAGCTCTTATTACCAATCATGTGAAAGAATGTGTTTTTACTAATACGTGATGATACAAATTTTGCCGGGAAGCCGCCTATTAATTGATATATTTGGTAAATCATATCTATCATATCATATCATATCTATCCGGACTGGATACATATAGGGTAGTCCCATATACATCTTTCTGTGTACAGTGCTTGTAAATTTACCAAGACTGGGCCAAATTTCTTATTATTTTGATGATTCCAGTACCTTGCAGTACACACCAATACTTATATGCTAGATTATCAACCTTTTCTGATCGATTCCACAACGTTTCTTTCACAATGCAATCGCATGACCAGAACTGATCTATACCTTTAAGGAAGGCAGTCAGACACAACTTCGGAAAATCGAGCATAGGGGTTAGGAAAACAGGGGAATTGGGTCAGTATTGGAGCATAGGGGTTTGGGAATACAGGGGAATCGGGTCTCGGTATTGGGGCAAAGGGGTTTGGGAAAACACGGGAATCGAGTCTCAGTATTGGATCATAGCGGTTTGGGAATACAGGGGAATTGGGTCTCGGTAATGGAGAATACGGGTTTGGGAATAGGGAAATTGGGTCTCAGTATTGGAGCATAATAGGGTTTGGGAATACAAGGGAATCGGGTGTCAGTATTGGATCATAGGGGGTTGGGAATACAGGGGAATTGGGTCTCGGTATTGGAGCATATAGTGGTTTGGGAATACAGGGGAATTGGGTCTCAGTATTGGAGCATATAGGGGTTTGGGAATACAGGGGAATTGGGTATCGGTATTGGAGCATATAGAGGTTTGGGAATACAAGGGAATTGGGTCTCGGTATTGGAGCATATAGGGGTTTGGGAATACAGGGGAATTGGGTCTCTGTATTGGGGCAAAGGGGTGTGGGAATACAGGGGAATTGGGTCTCGGTATTGGAGCATATAGGGGTTTGGGGATACAGGGGAATTGGGTCTCGGTATTGGAGCATAGGGTTTGGGATACAGGGAATTGGGTCTCGGTATTGGAGCATAGGGTTTGGGGATACAGGGGAATTGGGTCTCGGTATTGGAGCATAGAGGTTTGGGAATACAGGGGAATTGGGTCTCGGTATTGGAGCATAGGGGTTTGGGATACAGGGGAATTGGGTCTCGGTATTGGAGCATATATGAGTTGGGAATGCAGGGGAACTGGCCACTGGGTCTCTGTATTGGAGCATAGGGGTTTGGGGATACAGGGGAATTGGGTCTCGGTATTGGAGCATATAGGGTTTGGGATACAGGGGAATTGGGTCTCGGTATTGGAGCATAGGGGTTTGGGAATACAGGGGAATTGGGTCTCGGTATTAGAGCATAGGGGTTTGGGGATACAGGGGAATTGGGTCTCGGTATTGGAGCATATATGGGTTGGGAATGCAGGGGCATTGGGTCTCTGTATTGGAGCATAGGGGTTTGGGAATACAGGGGAGTTGGGTCTCGGTATTGGAGCATATTTTTTGTTCATAATTATTAGATAGCTTCATTTTCTGAGGCCGCCATCACGTTCAAGCTCTAGCTTAAGATGGCGATCTTATTTTTTTTTCAATTTTGAAATGATTTGTCAACTATGTTTTTTTTCAAAGGTATTATAATTTAATTGATTTATAGTATGATATGATTATATATGGTGTTTTTTTTAAACACTTTTAGTAATGTACCTGGTTTACAAATACTTTTATTATGCAGAAATGCAGAAATCAAATCAAACTAACAACAGTTTATATAGTGAGCGAAGTTAGCCAACTCTGTAGTGAAGAAGTCATTAAAAACGGATGAATAAAGAAAAACGTGTGTCGTATATTACATTTCTGTTTAATCTGACCTTTACTAGAGCTTGCCCATTGCTCAGACAAAATACCATTGCTGAACCTCCCAAATGATACGTCATTTTTGGCAAGGAGCACTGTCATTGCATGTCTTCAAAATTGTGTCACAACAAAATGCGGCTAGAATAAAAAGTTTTGAACCCATTTTGGCCAATTTGGTATCATTTTTCTTCTGAAAAGATTCCTTATCTACTGAAACAGGTTAATGTGCCTCGCATTATTGTAAGTATGCTAGTCAGTTTTTACTGGGCCAACCTGTATAATTGCTCCTCAGACGCGAGACGGCGCTACACTGAAATCGTGGCATTTGATTGGCTGAGAGCAAATTTGTCATAAGAATTTAATACTTGTTATTAAAAAGTTTTATGAAACAGGGCCCTCAACCATTTATACACAGAGGTTGGCCAACTTGATTTCACTTGGTCACAACATGGCGTGTACTCTGTGTTTTGTAAACTTGCCTAACAAAGAAAATGTATTCGCCATATTGTGCCCAACTGACGTAAACGGGTTGGTCGAACTCTTCTAATAAATACGTACAAAGCGTATTGTGAAAGATAGTTGTGACACGCGCATATTGCACGATTTAAGGCTCGTTGCGATAATCAGTGGAAGATCCGGGGGGAGGCAAATTGGCCGCGAACCCTCTTTTGGCGGCCTTTTAAAAAGGGAGGAGAGAGAGCGGCGGAAGAAAAAACGGGGAAAGAAAGAGGAGAGAGGGTAAAAGAGAAGATGAGAGGAAAACGAGAGAGAGAGAGAGAGAGAAAGAGAGCGAGGGGGAGGAGAAAGGGAAAGAGAAAGGGGAGAAGGAAAGAGAGAGAGAGAAATAAAGAGGCAAATAAAGTTTGAAAAAAATAAACAAAAACACACACAAAAAAGTGATCCTCCGTATACGAAGTAACTGTTTTACGATTGTACATCCTTGCGGCTTTGTCAAGTAATCAACATATATGTCAACAAGTTATATATATAAAGTAAATGTTATTTATATGTATTCATATGTTGATTCACCCACGGTATTAGCATTGAAAAAATGCATGTCATGCCCTCCCCCCGCCCCCCCCCCCAAAAAAAAAATCTCCTAATTTAAGGGGGAGGCTCAAACAAGTTTTGAAAATAATATTACATATTTGGCATAAAATGCATTTGTTTCAAAATGTTATCTCTCTCTCTCTCTCCCTCTCTCTATGTATATAGAATAAATGAAGAAGAATAGACAATTAATGTTTTAAATCCAACAGTTTTTATTAGGTCCAAAATTTTCCGAAATACATTGCTTCTTTATCAAGTGGTTAGTAATAATAATAACAATAATAACTAAGACAGCGTTCACAAGACAATGCACAAATAGTTTACAAGGAAGTAACCATGGCACTGTTGGCACATTACCTTGGAAACGCT
>CP137670.1:12505153-12530827 GCA_037976565.1 Mesocentrotus franciscanus
TCTTTACCTCATAACAAGTGTATGTACAGTTGAACAACGTTATAACGAGGTCCTTGGGACTATAGAAATTACCTTGGTATATCAGGAATCTTGTTATATCAGGGGAAAAAACAAAAGAATATAAAGAGCTGGGACCAGCAAAATTCACCTTGTTATAAGAAATACCTCGTTATATCAGAGCTCTCTACGACGATCTCGACCCCCATAAAATCATGAACATTCAGAGAAATGCATTTCTTTTAATTAATTTAATATCATAACACTCTTAACTCACTGACTAAGCAATTAATGTATTCTTTAAAGTAATAAACTATTTTTTCTAGAACAGGGGCGCGTAATGGAATGGTTTGCAATAAATTGCAAAAGGACAACGGCCAATCATGATCGTCTTTCCATGCGCGTATTGTTCAAATGGCTGACTTTAAACCAATCAGAATCGTCGATTTTAATTTGCAATTGATCGCAAACCTTACGGGGCCCAGATCAACGCATTAACAGTCATGTGCGTTGTATGGAATAGACAGACGAGAAACGAGCAATACAAAGATGAAAGGAGAATAGTATACATTCAAATTCATTGTTGAGCACCAACTGCCTGAACCACTAACCAGTAATATCTAATTGGTTGGTTTATTTTACCTGACTGCTAAGAAAGCATGTGTTTGTAAGTAAGCAACCAGGGGACCGACGGATTTAAGACCTCTCCGAGGGACTTGGTAATGAGGCCTTACCAAAGGGCATTAGCGCAACGACTTGGTTTTGAACCCCGGATCTCCGGTAACGAGACTACTGCTCTACCACTGAGGCATCTTGCCTCCATGTCTCACAACATGCTTAATGATATTTCGTTAATTTGAATTTTGTTTCTTTCAATAGGAAGCTTTATTGGACGGATTGGGGAGCCACACCCATGATTGCAAGGTCAAACTCAGACGGTTCCGTTCGACAAGTTATTGTCCAAACAAACCTTGGGTGGCCTAACGGGTTAACGTATGACGGACAAGGTAGATATTTATACAGTCTAACCTTTTATTTGCCATCATCGGCAATGTGCACAGTCGCTAGTTTGCCACGCGTACGATTCGGCACAAAAAGTCAAGGATTTGACGAAAGAATTGCTTTATACGAGACAAAAGCTTTGCAAAACTGGTATTTCCTTCCTTGATTTAGATTGTATTGATTAATCTTGCAATGGAACCAGTTAAATAATTTTCACAACTTTGGTACATCTATCCCCTGATGTGGCACAGGGAGATAATATACGTGTCATATCAAAAGTTGAAGGACAATCAAACCTTTGTAATGACTTCATTTGTATGAAGAATAAAAAAGAATCTGAATGGCGAAAGTTTGAAATAAGTAAAAAGACTAATAATAAGAAAGATATGATTGTTTGAAATATAAAAATTCTAGATCTGTGCGAATTTCAAATTTGCAATGAATTAAGTGGATTTTAACGTAGTCAAGAAAAACTCCCATGTATCATTGATCATCCATATTATTTATCATTACTCAATACTCAAAATGTATTATGGATAGCATATTAAAATAGGTTCTCTAAAAAGGAAACACCTTTTTTGGTCATACGTTTTGAAGAAAAAAAATATTTGTATAAGTAAATACATTTTTATAAATATATATATTAGCTATTTAATGTGTTTGAACAAATGGGAGAGTTATCCGTCAGTACATCACAGTGACATTACCGATTAAGCACATTTATATCACAGTTTCACTGTAGTGATTACAATGTCACCAATCTGCTTCTCTAATTTTTCTTTTTTCTCTCATAACAATTTGCTATTAAGGTTGCATTTTTCTTCGTACAAGTGTCGTAGTCCAGCAAATAATGCAAAATTTCCTAGTTTTCTAGATTTAAAAAGAATTTAAAAAATCAACCCAGAAACATCCATTTATAACGGAGACACTGAAATTCATCGACAATTTTCATCTATTTACAATAGTTATAGTAATAATAATAATGATGATGATAACAATAAGCATAATAATAATAATAATAATAATAATAATAATAATAATATTAATAAGATTAATAATAATGATAATAAAAATGATGATAATATGTCGTATTTACCCAGGGAAGCCTCATCAGTGTTAATTATATTCTCCCTGAGGGTCTTGGAATCATATTATCACGCCGACTTGAGATGGAGCTCAGGCATTTAATGAAGTTCTTCCTACCGGGTACCCATTTACCTACTCGGGGTGGAATGTGGCCAATGTAGATTAATATATTGCCAAAAAGACGTTAGTGTTGCAAACCATGTGATCCACAGTCAGGTGACGTATCCACTTGACTGCGGCACTCCATATTCTGTCAGATTACGAATATATCATAAACATAAATGATAATAAATGAAGCCGTATTCAGATAAGCAAGGGTAAAACCTTCACTCATCAACATAATAAGAAAGAGGCAAGTGCAATTTATTAGTCACATGTACAAAGAGGCTTATCTAGACCCCACCCCGGCCTTCCCCCATAATATTAACAGGGAAGTTTGCTGGAAAGAAAAGTAGGGCAACGCCTCACATATTTGCAAAGCCTGAACAAATGGGGAACATAAAATAAAATCAATCAATATCAGCTTTTTAAGAATAGCAGATAATAAACACAAATGGAGGACCTAGACCACCAGGGTCTGTAACATACTTGACACTTGATGATGATGATGATGATGATGATGATGATGGTTATGATGATTATGATGATGCTATTCTGTCTGGAATAGGTGATCGGTTGATCTGGTGTGATGCTCTCCTTGATAAGATTGAATCCTCAGACACTATTGGACAAGACCGCAGACTCCTCCTCGATGTCACCCATGGTGTTCTTCATCCCTTCGATATGATCATGTACCCAGGCACACTCATGTGGACCGACTGGACTTTCCATGGCATTGGAGTCCAGGAAGGGGACCAGCAGGCTTGGCCAAGAGTCTACGCCAACATTTTGACCATTGCTAAACCGGGTGGATTCCATGTCGTCGGTGAGAATGGGCCTTTTCCACATAATATTTGTAACTGGTGGACGGACTAGCATTTCAATCACTGCGGCATGCTAGCTCTTTTTCTGTGCTAGCCCTGTCCTCGAAACGCACGGAATGCTCCTATGTGATATTATTAGACTGTTTTCGCAACCGGCGACGCGGCCTTCTACAACGCTAATCTTAGCGGGGGGTCGTACTCAGAGCGAAAATTTCCGCGTAGCGTCCAAACCTACGACGGTATTCAGCCGAATTAGCGTCGGGAATCGAGCTTGTACGGGGTGGCGTGATCAGCCAATCAGAGCGCTTGTTAACTGTGGCGCGCGAGGGTCGCATGCAAATGGGCGGTACGATTTTTCTAGCGTCACGCAAGCGCGGAAACTCCCGCGTATTCAGAGTTGCGAAACTGCAAATTAGATCGCGACGGTAGCCAGAGTACGAACGTTCACAGCTCATTTAAATACCCCGTAGTCAGCACTTGCGTCGCCGTGCGAAAAGCCGCTATTGAGAGAAGTCGACCCACGCGACGTGAAGCCGATGACAAAGCTTAATCGATATAGAGCAATGGAAAGACAAAGCAGTAAGTTGCCATGATTAAAGGCGGAGGGGGGACTGGAACTGAAATTCGGTTGCGGAACTTGGATGCGACCGGGCAATTACACATAACTATAAACCCTCCCTCTGACCACAAATCGACCAGCCGTAAAGCCAAATTACCGAACGACCCATGGGGAAACTCTAAACTCCCAAAACTTATCATGGCTAGTCCGTTCCTGGGTGTAACCCTATTATCTTCTGCGCATGGGAGTGGGGGAGGGGGGTCAAGTGTGCTTTGGAAAATTTTGAATTATATTAGTATATTTAGCAAGGAGGGGGCAGTGCAGTAGTGCACTTAGTTGTTTGCAGTTGTATACCTTGTCAGTTGTATTTCACTGGAGGAATTATATCAAATTAAAATTTTATACCGATAATATAATTTTGTTATAACAAGCAGAAAATATTTAGGGACAGACTAGTAAACGTTTGCTCGTAATTCTTTAGAAAACAGACAATTATTATTTGTGAGGTAATATAATCGTTCAAACACCAATCTCCTATTAAAGTGCCGTTTGAGTACATTGTTTGTTTATTTTATTTTCACGCTAGCTTACGAGACGATATTGGTTTCGAGGGTTAGGTTAGGATAAAGGTTAGGAATAGTGTTGCGTCCAGGGTGGGAGTTAAGAATTTTATAATTGTAGGAAATTGATGCAGGGCCATTGTCCCCGGGTCAAGTGTCGTACAACCTATCTCGCTAATTGTCCTATAGCTCAGGTAACAACGAAAACGAAAACAATCCTCTCATGCATTTCATGTAATTATATTGATATTATAGCCCTGTAACATTGACGTATCAAAATATTAACACTACGATAAGCAACATTTTTTTGTTTTTTTCTTTCAGTAAATACGTGTCTGGATAATCCTTGTGTCTACGGAACCTGCCATGCTCTCGATGAGACTGACTATTGGTGTGAATGTATGGACGGATTCACGGGCAAAAACTGCAGCACAGGTACTGGATTGCTTTGAGAAATATTATTTTATAAGAAACATATATTCATCACTATAGGAGAATCGAATCCCAGTCCGGTATTAAAGGGACTTGGTAAAACCGTTCAGATGAGAGAAAATGGTGCTAAGGTAGTGACTTCAATCCTAGATGTACGATTAAAGATAATCTGAAAGTTTGAGTGAAAACAGACCATTATTGATGATAACAATTAGGAAAAAACTGATCTGATCGATTCCTAGATTCTCCAAACTATATTATTATAATTAAATTAAATTTGAGGTTAGTGTAAGTCGGCACAAAGCAACGAATTTGCTGTATATACCATTCCAAACATTTAAGAGTTGAAATATTTTTTAAAGCCAGTTGTATGTTTTGTTTTCATGGAAAAACGGTTGGGACAATTCCAAAATTGGTTGGGAGAATTTATTGTTAGAGAGAGTTACACACTGACGCCTTTAAAGAAAATCATAAATATCTTTGTGGTTCGAGAATTTGTTAAGGATTTGTTGCATGTTGGAGGGTTAGTACCGTAAAAGGAATATAATAAGTAACATTTCATGCAAACACTTTAATGTCCTTTTGGTAAGACTCTAATCCACATTTTGCTACTGTGCCCTCTGGTGAGGTAAATGGGCCCCTGAAAACATAGCTGGGGTAATAATAATTGCAGGGTCCACAGAAAGAACAGCATCATGTTGATAGGGTTTCTCCAGGTAAATAAAATTGTCATTAGTATTATTATTATTATTGATATTATTTATCTATTTAATAGAAAATGTGTTTCTATACCGTAATATCCGTCAGCTGAAGAGCTCTCATTAGAAATCATATCACATAATATTTGCACAATGCACGTTATCACAAATCGATAACACAATAAGATGCAAAATTAAAGTTGACACAAATTATAACAGTGCTTAATTTCCTTTCTGTTCAATTCACATGCATTTTTTGCAGTCGATAATTTTTGGAATAAGGATCGGGCTTTTAGAAGGAGAAAAAAGAGGGGAAAATTTTGTCTCGATATAATATACAGGCATTGGATGCACAGACAAATTTTACGTTGGTGTCAGAGAAAAATAATATCAAATATTTCAAACTTAAATACTTCAATACTTATGGGGCGGCGAAACCGCGGATGATTTTTTTTCTTAATGATGACTTACGGTGTCATGCGCTTCACATTTCTTTATCTTATAGCACAGAGCTCAGTCAATTCGCGAAGTACCTTTGATGCGCGCAGTTGTCATTTATTTACACGTAAAAAAAAGAAGCCTTAGCGGTTAGTTAATTGTATAGTTTTTTGCGGCGATTAAGTGCGTTTTATTTCTCATATCTCATATATATATATATATATCATCGTCACATAAATACGCGATATTTTTCAAGGAATCATCAAAAATTCTTTAAACAGATATCATGTGTGTGCTGCCTCAAGTTCCCGAGGGTAGCCATGCCATTGATTTAAGGGTTCAGTATAGTGCTGGTGAGCTCCTTGAAATCGTTTGCGACAATGATGAAGACGTATTCACATATTGGAGATGAAATAGCACTACTGGGGAGTGGGATATTCTGAAGGATCTTGACTGCACTGCTGCTTCTGAACCAGGTATTACAAACATTCATTGTAGATAAAATGAGGTTGTGGTATCGCCCTGTAAAATGAACTTTCAGGAAACAATTCGAAAAGGTTCATAAAGTGGTTCAAAGAAAAAAAAGGGAAGGGGGGACTTTTGTTTAGCTCCATACAAACCAATGATTTGGATTCCTTATTGAAACCAAAGAAAATAAATAGAAGTAATGAATGATAAGGATGTCTTTTATAGTGCCGATAAGCATTGAAAAGGGTAGATGAATAGAAATACATCATATCAAAACGTTTAGGTCACTGAACAGCGCGTGTTTTATTACGCAAAAATGTTCTATGGAGAATGACGTGAAAAACACGACTTTTTTTACATCCAATTCCTAATGCAAACTAACATTTTTTTTTTTTTTTTTGCTTTCGTTCATTTTCTTTCAAGGACCCCAAAGTAACTTGGCGATTACTGTCATTGCACCTATTTTATCGGCCGTAGTAGTATTCGTTCTCATGCTCCTGGCATTCTTTGTTTACAAGTAGGTATAATAAGGCTTTATATTATTCTGATTCTTATTCTTATACTTATTCTTATTATTCTGATTCTTAGTCTTATAATTATTCTTATTTTTCTTATATTTATTCTTATTCCTATTCTTATTCATATTCTCACTTTTATTCGTATTCATAATCTAAATTTTTATTTTTATTTTTATTCTTATTCTTCTTATTATAATAATTATTATTCGCATTTCGCATTCTTATTATTCTTCTTATTATTTCAATTCTTATTCTTATTTTTATTCTTATTCTTATTCGAATTAATCTAATTCTTCTTATTATTTCAATTCTTATTCTTATTCTTATTCTTATTCGTATTAATCTAATTCTTCTTATTATTGTTATTCCTTTCTTATTCTAATCCTTATACTTATTCTTATTCTCATTATTTCTAAATGTTATTATTATCATCATTATTATTATAATTATTTATACTCATATAAATTAAATTATATATATAATTACTATTATTATATGACGAAAACAATTCATGTTCCGTAATTTACATGAATATGTTCCTTAAAGAGAGAGAGAGAGAGAGAGAGGGGTAGAGAGAGAATACATGTTCACAAACCTAACATAACATAACGTGACAATGAAGAGGGCGCTGTGCAACTAAATACAATTCGAACGTTTATAAAGCTATACTTTTGTGTATCTACATCCCTACAAAGGGATTCCTTAGTTTGAGACCAACATGCAAATATCTGCATATGAGTAGGTGCATTTTCTTCTTTACCGAAAAAGTAAATGATATGATAATCATTCCTCTCTGATTAACAGTAATGTAAAGATGGCATATTTAGCTTCTTTTCACCCTCTGTTGATCATTATAATAGTAAGGCATTTCTTTAAAGAAAAGATCGAGGCATACAGAATTTTTTTGTATTACATAAAAACATGTAATAGGCATGTCTCTATATACATGTACGTGCCTAAAGGGCTAATATTTGATTTCTACAACGACCATAATTGCGATTAGGTATCATTCAAACCCACCACAAAAATAGAGTATATGAAACAAACATACATGAGAATAAGTAATGATCTGGATCAAGGTGTTATCATAATTTGTTTTTTTTTACTAACCTTCTAATTCTGATTAATACAAGATTAATTTCCCTGCACAAAAACTGTCTAACCATTTTACAGATACAAACTAAGACAAACGTCACTGCCGCAAAGAGCGGATATCAATCTACAGCAAACGCCGTGCGCACAGCTTCCACCAGCGGACAACGCATACAATGAAATCAATGACGACGATCGCTACAGAAGACACATCTCCCCATCTGACCATAATGACGAGGAACTGCGACACACCTGCATGGACACTGTACCCCTGGCTACTGCTATTGAAATCCAGCCATGAACCGGGGAGCTCTGGCGGTAAACTTAATACCCCTTGACGCTAATTACGTTGTAAACCTGAAACACCCAGAAGCTTTAAACCTTTCTGAGGAGTGTGCGCGTGTATGTGTCTGTCTGTGTGTGTGTGTGGGGGGGGGGGTGGTGGAGGGGCGGTTAGGTGATCACAATCCGGTGCCAAGATTTCTTGCACGTACACACAAACACACACGCACACACAAGCATAATGGAGATAAAGTGAGATTTAACAAAAAAAATTATGTATATGAGAAAAATTAACACAATTAACAAAAAAAGTCGTGAGCCTAGATTTTGTAAGTATTTTAAACTCAATTGAGGAGTAATTTTCACGAAGTAATATAAAGTCGCATTCATGTATATTCATTTCGTCACAATTTTCAATTATTAGTTGATGTGAAAAAATAAATAATAGATCTTGTTCTTCTTCATTTAGAACGAGGTTATATTTGTACATGCCACTCCCTCGCTCAACAGTTTGAGGGTGTGGGATGAACGTGTAAAGCCGAGTCTACCGCGGTGTAGGTTTTTGGATACTGGTGAAACCATTAATAAATATTAATCCCCAAGACAACATTAACGTGGCCTGGTCATTCTCTCGTGCTCAACACTCAGTTAAACAGGGCTTTTCTGCGGAGATTACCCCCACACACACAAACACAAAACTAAAAACAAGAGTGAAGAAGGAGGTGTAATAGATGTTTGGAGCTCTCTTGCTGACCATCGAGGGGCGTATACTAGTTTTAATCAATACCTGATTACTCAATTATGTTATATCCAGGGGCCGTATTCTGAACCCTGTGTTATCTCTAATATTGTTGTATCTTTGAAGATGAGATAAAGTTGGTATTCTGAACAGTGTTCTAACTTTTGTTGTATCTTTTCTCTCATCTATTTGGCCGCGCCTGCGCTCAAACTTTTGTGCGCTTGTAATTGTGCGTATTATTAATAAAATGGTGCTTTATCCTCATTTTTATCTGATCCCTATCAGTTCTTGGAAAGTGTTACCGTTCATGATGAATTTGTTTTTTCTCAAGTAACATGCGAAAACGTTAAATCTTGTTTTAATGAAATTCTTAGTAACAAGGCTACTGGTCTTGATCACCTTCCTTGTTGTGTTCTGAAGAACTCATTGTCGAATATCATTGAACCGCTGACTCACATTATAACAGTGGCGGATCCAGGGGGGTGGGGGGCCGGGGGCCCGGACCCCCTCCCCTAGAAAAAAAAAACAGACAAAAACACCCATTTTTTGAAAAAAGAAGAAGTTGGGCCCCTCCTGGCGCCCAAGGGGTGGCCGTTAAAAAAAAAATTAGCATTCCCGGAGGGAAATTTTTTTTTCGGGTGCCAAATTTTTTTTGTTTTTGCTCACTACTCCCACCCCTGAGCGAAAAATCGACCGGCACGATTTTCAAATTTTCGCACGAAGTGGGCCCCTTTTTAGGCCCCCTCCCTTGCCGCCGGCTGGATCCGCCCCTGCATTATAAACATGTCTTTAAAAGAAGGTCGTGTCCCTCATGAATGGAAACGAGCAAGAATAATTCCTTTGTTCAAAGGCGGTGATAACATGCTTCCTGTTAACTACAGGCCAATATCCATATTATCCGTCTTGTCAAAAGTACTTGAAAAACTTGTTTTTAAACAAGTTTATTCTTATTTAGACGAAAATGATATTCTGGTCAGTAATCAATATGGATTTCGCCCAAAGTATTCAACCACGTTTGCATTATTAGATTTAATTGGAAATATTAGGTTAGCCATTGACACTGGCAATGTTGTCGGTATGGTTTCACTCGATCTGGAAAAAGCTTTCGATATGGTATCTCACGATATACTCATTCGTAAATTAAAGTTCTATGGTTTTCATGAAAATGTGATTCAGTGGTTCAAGGATTATTTTTACTTGCAAAGTCAAATAACAGTAATAAATGGCAATGAATCAGCCGTGTCTTTTATTAAACACGGGGTAGCTCAGGGCAGTATAATGGGCCCACTTTTATTTATTTTGTACCTGAATGATTTGCCGAAAGTTGTTCGAAATTGTTCCATATCTCTTTATGCAGACGACACTTGTGTTTATTTTGCCTCCAAAGATCCGCTGCAGTTACAGAAAATGTTAACTGAAGATCTTGAGTTAGTGACAAATTGGTTTTCACATAATGAATTGATACTTAATGAAAGAAAATGTAAGTTTATTCTGTTTGGGACAAGGAAAAATCTTCTGAAATTTCAGCATGTCAAAGTATGTATCAATGGTCATTCTTTGGACATTACTGATGAATTAAAATACTTAGGTGTCCTTTTGGATAAATCATTGTCATGGTCCCCCCAAATTGAAAATACAAAATCAAAGATACTTCGAAATTTTAACGTGTTGCGACGAGCTAGACCATATACTGATAGGGACACTGCAATTATCTTATATCACACAATGATTCAATCGTATTTTGATTATTGTCATGTTATTTGGCTTTGTCCTTCTTCCCATCAAATAATTAAATTGCAAATATTACAAAATAGGGCCTTGAGAATAGTCTTGAATGTAGATTGTAGATACAGCAGAAAAGATATATATAATAATGTAAAAATTGATTGCGTTACCAATAAGATTAAGAAGGATTTATTGATTTTAATTTTTAAACGGATCAATAACTTAGCACCGCCATCTCTATGTTCTAAAATAACCGTTAAAGAAAGTTCTTATTCATTGCGCAACCACAAATGTATTCTTCACTTGGGCACACCCCGGACAAACTTTCTTTAAAATAGTTCACTTTATATTGGTATCAAACTGTTTAATGAACTCCCAGAGTCAATCCGCTTAGCTAGTAACTTGAATATGTTCACCAGATTGATTTCTCAATTATACCCCCTCCCTTTCTAGTAATATACATATATTGTTGTTGTTGTTTTTTGTTTTTTGTTTTTTCTGTTTAATTTGCATTATATTTTTCTTTCCTTTTTAATTTTTTTTTCTTTAAATTTACTTAATTTAATACTTTGTATTGTTATTGTTTAATTTTTGTATTTTATCTGTTTATTGATATGTATTTTAATGTACCATGTACGGACATGCTGAAAAACAGCTGTGCCAAGCTGAAAGCATGTTTTTTATCACCGTATTGAAATAAATAAACAAACAAACAAACAAGCATGTGCGCACGAGAGATAATATGACAAGATAATTGGTATTCTGAAAATTGTTGTATCTTTTATCTTATCTTATCTTGCATGGTATTTACAACAATATTTAGAATAGGTAGGGGGTTGTTGTATCTTTCGTGGTGATATAATGGCGGCAAACTTCCTTGCTCAGAACCAACTTCGTGCCAATAGACGAGATAGAAGAAGACTGTGTGTTGACCGGAGACATCACAGATGAGAACTTTCTAAGAAATTACATGCTAGGATATGACGATTCTAATGCTCTCATCTCTGTGATTTTTCTTAAAGCGTGACTTGTCTTCATGATCCACATTCCACAGCGCATATGATGACGCGCGTAATAAGCGCATAATAATAACTAATTGCGCTCAAGATTAGTATGCTGGGCGCATCTTCAGATATGGCATAAAGTATTCCTATTGGTTGACATACTGTTTATATAAAATAGATCTTGATTGGTAGGGTCCATACAAATGGGCGTGTCAAAGATAAGACAGAGGCGGTCATTCAAGAGATAACACAGGGATAAAATGATTTTCAGAATACCAACTTACAACAATATTAGCGCTGTGTTATCTCTGGAAGATACAACAAAAGATAACCAAAAAGATACAACAATGTTCAGAATACCGCCCCTGGACATCTGGCACAGAATATCACGGTCCCTTTGTGATCATGTGATGGTCAGTAGAGACAGGCTAGACTAGAGGGCGCCCTCACAGCAGAACAAAATTTACCAAACTAAGGGAGATCATTAGTTAGGGACAGTAACAGTGTCATCGGAAACCTTATACATTATAGCTTTTAATGGACTTATGAGACTTAATGGATCATCAAAGGGACCTCAATTAAAAACACATTTTCGCCTGATCTAAAATTAACAAAATCTGAGCAACTATCCGATAGTTAAACCAGAAACAGAGCGTGAGGGTCATATTGACACTAACAAAATGGCTGCGCTAATCTCGAAGAAATTCCAACTCTGAGACAGGCTTGACTGTTTGCCCTTTAAAGGCATCGTTTAACAAAGTTAAATCTACGTGTTATAAGTGTCTGTGATATGGTGTAATAATGAAGCCCTAAAAAAATTGCGCTTCAAAATGATCATAAAGTGCCTCAAAAAAGTAAAAAATCTTTGAACTAGGTTAATGATATATAATTATTTTGCAAACGAGTATTCGTTTGTGCCACGTCTATTATTGCTGTGTTATATCTTTCTAATGTACTATGGATTTTTTTAATTGTTCTGTATAAACGTTATGCTTTTTGATGTAAATATGTTCATGTTTATTCAGGCCCCCATGGAAGACCACTACTTATTGGTGAATGTGCTACCCTGACAAAAGATTAGAAATAAATAAAAATAAAAAATAAAGTGACCGGTTTTTACCATACTCATTTTCCCCAATAGTCTGAAGTCATGGGGTTCCTTACTGACTTAAAGGTTTATAATTATCATTGCAGCATGAGCTGAATCCAGGACTTTGTTTCAGAATCTGAGACAAAGTTACCCAATCCCTTTAAACGAAGTAGAGAACAATTATTATGGAGCGGTACATTTATTTTCATTTGAGATACAACTATATTTCCGAACATGATATTGATTGATTGAATTGCTTTTATTAATATTCCATGCAAAAACTAACAAAGCATAATACACTTTACCAATCATTGACAATTCTTAAGATAATACATGTATGTAAGTAAATAATCCTGTAGCATAATAATTAATAACAGAGAGAATGTTCTATTAGTCATGAAATACGAAAAGTGAACCTACTTAAAAGCTAGGCTTTTCATTTATCAATCTATAGTGGAAATAGTGGTATTACGAATACTGCGGAAGTAGAATACAATAAGCATGGCCTTATTACCTAAAATAACAAGTTTCTTTTAAGATTTCCTCTATAGGAGGAACAATGTTTCCTTTTCCTCCTAAATTCCCTTTCTATGTTCTCACACTTTTTAAAAATTTCCTCCTTGTTTATACTTCTTTCTCACTATCCATATCTTCTCTATCTCTTTTTCTTTCTCTCTCTTTCTCTCTTTCTCTCTCTCTCTCGGAGCTTATGCTCTGTTGGCTCCCAATCGCTAAATGTTTTGGTACCAACCATGTTGCCTTGACAACCATCACGTTTCTTTCATGTATTTTCTACTTAATGTACCTGTACTTTGTAGTATCATAACGTAAAGAAGCCCTATATGATTGGGCGAAATGTTGTTAAACTAAAGCTTGGCATAAGAGTTCTTTATTCTGTCAAATATCAAGTTTAAATAATCATTGCAGTCTCATAACATGCAGTTTAATATATTTTCTCTTATTTGCAGAATATACTTTCATGTGTACTCAGCATTATTTAATTTTTGTTAACACATTATTATATTTGTTGGCATTTGATCATCTTAATATTAAACGCATGCATATAAAACAAGTAATACATCGGAATGATTCGTATTGTATAAGTGACATTTATATTGGAACTCTTTTTTTGAGGGGCGGGTGTTTTCCATTTGGAATAAGAAAAAATGATTTCCTTTAAATAGTTAGGCCATCTTCACGTCAGTCAGAATATTACAATACCTTCCAAAGCCGCCCATATATGTAATTGACAAGAGTATACCAATAGATACAACACACTAATCTCCATGTTAAAGGTCCTCTGCAATCCAAGTATTCATGCTTCCCATCGTGTAGAAAATACCAATATAATCAATCTCTCGTTTTTTGAAATTTTTCTAAAGAAGGGTTAATGAGTTATAGTGTTTTTCCTTCATTAATTACGTGATTTCCCACGCTCCTAAGCCCCGCCTCCCAAAATTCCCAAACTCAGCGATCACGTGACAGTACGTCATCGGGAGAATCTTCCGAGCTTCTGCTGCAGTGCGCGAAAGTTTTTCTCTATTGTGTTTACGTGCTTTAGCGTGGCAAGTTTTTTTTTTGTACGAAAAAGTTCGATTCCTCCGGCAATTTTTTGATATTTTCCTTTGAATTTCACAATGCCGTCGAGGTGCATCGTGGGAGGCTGCTGTAATACGAATCAGGACGGGGTAAGCCTACATCTTTTCCCCAAAGACCCGAATTTGAGTTAAATTTGGACAGCTAAAGTGAAGCTGACTCGGGCAAGTTGGAGCAGCCCCATGCATAGACTCCTGTGTAGTGTGCAGTGCACATTTCGACGATTGTGATTTTGATGATGGGGTGCATGCCATCTTCAACATTCAATTCATTTATTTTTCCTCTTTCAATTTTTCAAAATTTACAATGATGTTACATTTTTATTTTCCCTCAACCACTTGGAAAAAAATAAAACTCCCTTCAGCGGTCCAAAGAATTATTATTACCCCTGCCAGTCAGGGCCTTGGTTTGGAAATTTAGGGGGAATTTCACAATTTTTTTTTTCTCTGGAAATTACTCTGTCCCTATCTCTTGCAATGTCTCTCTCTCTCTCTATCACAATTTTTCTCTTGCAATATTTTTCCTATCTCTATCATTTGCAACGTACCTCTCTCTCTCTCTCTCTCACACACACACACACACACACAATATCTCTTTGCATCTCGTTCTATACCTCTCTGCTCTTCCATCCTGAATTCAATGCACTCCTTACTGTTTACTAATCATGTGAAAAGTAAAGTAAGCAAGATTGCAAGAGGACCAATCACTTGAATGAAATAATATGTGTTACATTTAGTTTGAATAAAATAAACTACGAACTACTATGAAGCATTGTTAGGATTAACATTTTAGGAGTATGAAGAAAATAACAGATAAAAGAAAGCACAATATGTATTTGGGGATTGGTCCACTTTAATATATCACATTAACTAAAACTGTGAGTGAGTGTGTGTAAGATGTTGCTTTGGATGAAAGACATGGTAGAAAAATACACAAAAAATATATAAACCATTTGGAAGGTTGATTTGTCCTACAATAGCTACACCATGAAATGGTGCATGCAGTGGCGGATCCAGGGGGCGGAAAAAACAGGTAAAAACACCTTTCTTTATAAAAAAAAAGAAGATGGGCCCTCCTGGCGCTCAAGGGGTGGTTAAAAAAATGTCGGAGGCCAAAAAAAAATTGTGCTCACTACTCACTCCCCACTGAGCGAAAAATCGGCCAGCACGATTTTTCAATTTTCAATTTTCGGGGCAAAAAAAAAAAATTGTGCTCACTACCCCCTTTTTCGGCCCTCCTTGGCGCCGGTTGGATCCGCCCCTGGGTGCATGTACTTTACATTTCTAATTCCCATATTAGCTAATAAAGTTTCAAATTTCCATTTAGTTTCTCTGTCTTGTCTTGACCCTAAACAGCATAAATCGATGGGGTAATCACTGACTAAATAAATACATCAATTTGAATATGTAGTATCTTCAATACTTCAATACGATTTTCAAAAGAACTGATTTAATTATACTGAATTTACTGATGCATTTTAAGGTATAAAACACAAGAAAACACATGCTGAAATATTTATCCCAAATTAAGTGCATCAGAAAACAAGAGGCACGGAAGTAATGATTGCCTTGCAGTTTCATCCATTATTTCTCTAAAAATGACAACTATTGAAAACTTTCACCCAAAATATTCACCCATGTAGTATCTTTAACATCTGGTGGAAAATTGTTCTACAAGAAAGACTGCTGAAATGTACACTATGCAGGTTAGGACAAGTGTGATCTACCTCCTTCATAGTACAATAATAATCAACTCATTGATTGTGGGCATCAACTGAGAGATGAGGCAAATGAGATATTCTTTAGTACAATATGTAGCTGCAATATCATACGAAAATAAGTAGTCATTATAAGAGATCACATTTACTTTCCAGTATTTTATAGCTCTAAACAGAAAACATTGGCTGACAGCAAATAACTGCTCTAGGATGAATTAACCCTTTTGAGAGTTCATATGTTAATCTACTTTAAACCTACAGACAGTAGGTCACAAGTTTAGTTTGAAAGAATCCCCCCCCAAGAAAATAATAATAATAATAATAAGTATAAATAAATAAATACATAACCTTGAGGAGATTAGAAGCGGAATGTTATAAATTCTGATACTCTTACGAGAGAAATTACATTTACCAATGAAGATAACCTATAGCTCTAGAAGGTATTTATATCATGTGAAAATTAAAAAACTTACCGGTATCCCTTTTTAGTAAGCTTTGTAACCCATTAAACTAAGGTAAATTACTTTAGCCACAATGTTTGAAAAGTAAGTAACATATCAATGTCACCTTCAAAATAAATTAAAAATGAAAAGCAAACATCCATATCTTGAATGAATCACACTACACCCCATGCCCAACAAAATATCTGTATATTCCTCTTCAAATCCTCTGTATTCTGAGGAAGGGAAAGTTGTCGGATCTGAATTACAGCGCAGGACGGCAGTGAAACTCGCACTGATCTTCCCAGGTATCCCCAGCACAATCTAGCTAGCTGACGATAGGCAACGTGGGTGGTTTTCCTGCAATGAACAAAAAACAAAAAACAAAAAAAAAACACACAAACCATTAGAGATAGTAACATCTACCTCCTATCTATAAGAGTTTTGACAAGACAAATATATACATGTACAGAAATAAAAGGGAAAGTGCACAATTCCCATTTTCTCCACTCAATATCATTCAATAATAATTTTCTTTTAAATTGCATCTACTATTAGGAACGTCACTACAATTTGACGCATAAGCAGTGATGGCATGTGACCATGGAATGCAACAACCACCACTTCTATCAATCATATCTGTTTTAATACATCGCACCATTTATATTTTACAATATGTACGTACATGAATAATGAAGTCTGTGAGGTAGCGATGGGGGGGTGTGGGCACGAACAGTGGGGTTCGAACTTTGTAACAGAGAATCACCCATATCGTTTAATGTCTCATCCAAGACATCTTGATGACATAGTTATGATATATACTGAATTCAATAATTTGGCACCCTCAGCACACCCCCAAAAATAAAAAATTGTGCCTGTACAGTGAACCTTAATGAGATACATGTAACAAACTATTGTTAATTTTCTGGTCCAACTTCTTTGTAATCTATTGTATTTTAGCCCTGATATAACATGGTTTCGATAAAACAGGTAGTTTTTCTGGACCAAGGAGTTTATTATAACCAAATTCCACCGTGGAACTACGATGTATGTATTGTACGGACTAAAAATTGTGAATACTCACTCATTTTCAGTGGTATCTTGTCATGCTTGTTGGCAGTATACTTCTGGCAGTACTGGTATAAGGCGGTCTCAAGTACCCACCTGTCTATCCAAACACTCCTGAAACCAGGACGGTCTGTGATGCAGTCCAACTCCTCTGGCTCATAACATTGTCTGCGTGAACTGGGGAAGTTCTTTAAAGCAGATGGTCATCACGACCTTCAGCATTGCAGAGCAGCCTCCATGATCCACTGCATGAACACCTGAATGAATGTATAAAAAAAAAATTGTTTATTATGTAGACCTATATCTCATCTTATCATTCATTGCGCTATAATCGTGTGAAAAAATAGGACATGTACTACATGATGTATCCAGTAAATGTTTGAAGATTTTATTAGTTTCACAATTAACATTGCAGACTAGATCTAGACCCTATGTGTGATTTGTTTCTGAAAATAGATTTCAATAATCTAGATCGAAAGTAAATATAACTAAGAAGCCAATCGTACAATACAAAAGCTCGAGTATTGTTTTGTTTGGTGTCGCAAATCCTGGCTCGGAGCTCGGTCAGCTCAGCTCAGTCAGTGAGTTTCATTACGTAAGCCACGCACTCCGGCCTCCACCAAAGCATTCACTGCCCCGCAGCTGGGCGGTGTAGGCCTACGTAGCTACGGCTGCAGCATATTATGTGCACATCACCGGGTACATCGCATCGCATGTGAATAGTGCCGATTGTCTCAACCCAAATATAAATTTAATAACTATAAATGCTCCTATATATAGCTATTTACATCATTCTCACCAATGATTGTGGCCAAGTCTTTCTTCGATGTCTTCCTGATTATCACGAACGCCGACAAAATTAATTGTCTCAACTTCTCTCAGTCTCGATCACTGGATCTGGAAAGGCAGGCTGAAACAGTCAGTAGTGTAGGCAATATTCCAGTAGCAGCGTAGCAGCAGGAACTTCATCTTTTTCCTCAAGTTCCTCTTGAAACTCAGGCAGATTTTCTTTTCCGTCAGACAAAGAATGTTCAAAGAATCCATCCTCGTTGTCACTCCCACGCAAATGATCCATTTTTCAAGAAAAAAATAACTTCCAAAGCAGCAAAGTTCACTCAGTGGTTTTACAAATCAACGCACAAAGCCAATACAATCACGCATTTTACTCTCGCTCAAGCCAGCTTTGTGATCTCCCGCTGACGTCACAGGGATTACGTAATCGCAAACCATATTGTCAACAATTTCAGGGGGCGTTCCGAAACCTATTTGTTTTTCTCATTTTGCAGCTAAGTGATTGAAAATGACTGGAAATTGTTTTCATCATCAGATTCACGATGAATAATTACTGTACAATAGGTTAAAAGTTGAATTTGAGGTCGTCTGATGTCATAGAACCTTTAAAGGGAGTGTAGCTTGGCAAACACTGGTTAACGCCATGTACGTCTTCTTTTGGACAGCTGCACGTAAACGCCAATGTACTTGTCTAATGGTAGTCAGCGACTCAATCTCTACATGGTCAGCGTTCGCGAAACAGACCGAAGTTCTCCTCACGCTTCGGTTTCGCGAATGTTGCACGTACGTGATTGCTGCGGTCGCGTCGATTAATATGTTAGAGCCGATTTACCTTGCAACATTGCCCCGAAAATGTGTTTATTTTGGTCCGCACTTTGGTTCCTCCCTGGCCCACTGTGCGCCGTCTGCATCCGGCTGAGCTACTGTTTTCTATCTTTTCCTGAGGCTCGGCTTCCATTCGGGAGGCCGCGGCCTGCGCATACTTTCGGCATGCCGCTGGCCTGCTGCCGGCTACAGCCGGCTGAGCTAATACAACAAAATGCAGTCGGACGCAAAAGTGAAGCCGGCTGCAACGAGCATGGTATAGACCTTTTTTATGTTACGCCTAAATACAACATAATTCATTGTTCATTATTGCACAATGTATAGGACGAAAATATCATGTAATAGAAATATATTACCGCACTACACAGTCATTTCAACCCAAGGTTGGTGATCTTCTGGATCGGTCCAGAAGATCGCTTCCTGGACCGCTTGTCTGTTCACACTCACAGTTAGACCGATCTAGCTTAGATCGACCTAGCCTGGATCGGTCTAGGAAGTGAGTGAGAACGGGGTCTTAGACTTATGCAAGTTTCGAGAAATGGCCCCCAGGAGTTATGTGGAGAGAAACTTGCATACACTAAACGACATTATACTGGCCAGACTGACCGGGCGCTCACATTATTGTTCTCGACAGAAAACGTTCTCGGCGTACGTTGGGCGCACGTCGAATTTGACATCTGAACGTGAACTAAATGAACGCATGCCGAGCACAACATGTGATTGCAAGAAAGTGGTTGAAACGGGCGAGTTGGTTTTGTGAGTATTTGGTTGTAAATGAGCCCCTAGTAACAAACTATTCACTTCACCTGCTATGTGAATTGAATCATGCTTGTTTTGATTAGTTGGGAATCTGTCGGACCAATAGACTGGTTTACAAACAATAACATGTTATGTATACTCTTTAAAGAAAGATTGTTCTTTAAAACATGGAAGCTTTCCCAATGCTTGTCCGACGTAGCAATACGTAATGGTTGCAGACTAGATTCTAAGTACGGTAGTTCATTCATAAAAGACCCTGTCAGAAGTGCAAAATTAAATAGATGAATTATATATTACCGCAAAGCTTATCAGTCATAGATTAAATTGATATCAATCATATGCTATTTAAGTGTCTGTCAGAAGAGTAACAGTTTTCTGAAAACTCGAAATCTAAAGCTTTGAAAATCGGAAGTTGACGATCTAAAAACTAGCTATCGACTTGACGACATCATTCTATGTGGAGTACGCACAACTCATCGCCTGAGCTATATAGGCGAGCCAATCGGGTCCACACGTTATATCGTCACCAGTACCGTTATGGCCCGGTCACACTATAACGTATAGCAGTAACGTATGCCGACGTATGTGAATTTTCACCAACACGCTAGTGCACGTTGACATAAGTTCGGGGTAGGTTTGGTATAAGTTGTATACGTTAAAAGCACGCTGGTATAAAGCTGGCATACGTTGTTGTACGCAGAGGCCGAAATACATTTTTGTGCATGCTCAAAATTTGTGGGCGTATGCCGACGTCCTCTTTATAGGTTAGGCATACGTTAGGCATACGTTACACATAAGCTACACACACGTTAAATACGTTAGGGGTAGGTAACTAATACGTCGACATACGTTTGCATGAAGGTATACCTTACAGCTAACTTATTGATAACCTATGAGTAACTTACTTCTAGCCTTTATCTAACCTATATCTGACGTATCTGCAACGCATATTGACGTATTCAGACGTATTCAACGTATGTCTGACGACGGAGTAACTTATTGAACGTGTTTCTACCGTACAACTGGCGTAGTATAGGCGTTTTTCAAATTGTGAGCATGTAAACGTCACGTGATCTTCGGCAACACGCCGAGCGCGCTGCGCATAGTTTTCATAAGCTACTCATACATTGGGCATAGGTCGAGAACGCTGGACATGCGCTGGCCATATGCTGTGACTCGCTGTCATACGCTGTCATAAGTAAGTGATAGGTTACTAATAGGTTACTAATAGGTTAGACATACGATGTGGATACGTTCAATACGTTATGCATACGCCCAAATTATTCATGCTGCAGAATTTTCGATGTTTTGGGGGCGTATGCCGACGTTTTGACATTATTTCATGAATTTTCGGGCCATAAGGGCGGCCCATTTGACACATGTTGACCGGTAATTTGGATTGGTATGGAAAATGAGGTTTTAATCTGCTTTTGTGCAATACTGAAAGGGGTAATATTTTGTATTCCTTAATATTTGCA
This sequence comes from Mesocentrotus franciscanus, assembly GCA_037976565.1. Classification (NCBI taxonomy): domain Eukaryota; kingdom Metazoa; phylum Echinodermata; class Echinoidea; order Camarodonta; family Strongylocentrotidae; genus Mesocentrotus; species Mesocentrotus franciscanus. The sequence continues at coordinate 12,526,442 of CP137670.1, forward strand.
TTCTACGTTCACTGTCAGCTTTTCATTGATATAAAGTTGTATTTTCACAGCAGAGGGTCTTTCATAATGGGTTAATGGTATCTTCCACAATGCCTGACCTTTGACACGTTTATAATAAAGATATATACAACATTCTGAGATAATGGTAAAATATATTTATCGTTTCTATGAATATAGTCCCAACAATTAAGTTCACTTTCATGCATCGCCAAGCAGACTGATGATATATGCGTATTGGTATTTTGGATTCATTTTTCTCTATAAAAATATTATGATAAGTTAAGAGGATTCTTATTTATTTAGAACCCCAACATAATTACGAAAGGTCTCATACCTCTGTCACGCCAATATCACAGGAATGTACATTACGTCAAATGGAAAAAAATCGGCCGGTTTGGAATCGGTTTGGCGGTGTGACTGAAGTATCCGACCCACACCGATTCCGAAACCGACCAATTCTTTACATCAGGGTTATGTAATTTTGGACTGGTGCCGGTCCGGCATCGGTTCGTTGCTTTGGCAGATGTATGTCATGCGTGTTATTGTTTAATTTATTCCTTCCCTCAATAATTTATTCATGATTATTATTTATTTCAGTTCTATTTAAACAGGGTTGCCTCTTCAGTTAAAAAAATCTGTCCTTTACGGCCCTAGGTAAAAAAAGGTCAAACAATATAAATAGAAAAGTATTACACAAATATACATAATAGACAATTGTAATGCAGAAATAACAGCAGAAACAATAACGTTTACAACAAATTAAACCATGTATACAAAGATACAAAGATGCAAGAAAGTGACATTCAAATGACTTATATTTTAAAAGTGAAATGGGGAGACAAACTGACAGAAATATGAATAGTAGGTGGGATATTTAAGATGAAACAAAGAAGTACAGGAGAAGAAAAAAAGTGATAGAAGAGAGGGCGAATAGGAAACGTTTTAGGTAAAAGGTGAGAGAAAAACAATGGAAAGTAATTGAGGGGTAGAGGACAAATGAAAAGCAGGAAAAAGCAGAAAAAGCAGAAAAATTCAAGAAATTGAGAATTTGGATGAAGAAAATCATTTATTGATAACAAAGTGGACATTAAACAATAATACAGTAAGCCAAAATATATCAAACACAAGGCGAAAAATAAAGGCTAAAGGCATTTATTACATTTCATTTCATTTATAATAATTTTTTTCAATATACATGATTATAATTATTTTTCAGCAGAACAATGACAAAAAATTTGGTAAATGAAACCATTAACTAGAGAAAGATATATTTATGATATGGGGTACTCAATCAACATTTAATGGGCCTTCGACACAATGCTCGAGCGACTATTGTTCTCGGCTTTATTTCCTCAAATGTATAGGGGTTGGCGTGTTTGAGGTCAGGTTGTATTTTGTGTTGTTACTAGTTCTAGGAATAGGCTGATTAGTCTAGGGTTCAAGACAATGATTTTGTTTAAACAAGACATTACTATATGCCCTCATCAATGAGGGCATATAGTAATGTCTTGTAAGGCAGTGGAAATGGTGCAAAACAATGCTTCAATGAATTCGATGACCGGCGTAATCATTTAGAGATTTAAAAGCCATATAAATCAAGACTTTTGTTTTGTAATTGCTATTATTATTATTGTTATTATTATTACATGTACATGTATTATCCTTATTATCATTATCATTGTTATTATCATATTGACTGGAAGGAGGGCACTTTTCACTCGAGCGCTTGTCATCCAACGCAAAAGCATTATCACATGATGATCTAACGTCTCTTTACTCCTCTAAAGTACTTTGGGTATTATTACCCTGGCTTTAGCTCCGGCAGCTGAAGTGCTCAATACATTCAAGGAATAATTCCAACTGGGTAGACCTACATATATATACCCACTTACACCAGGATTTAGCGTGGCAAACGTAGATTAAAGTCTTGCGAAAGGAATTCGGTGCTGCCACATGGATTCGAACCCCATAACTTGTCGTTAACAGTCCAGAAACTTAGATAGTAGACCACAGTACCTCTACTTCTCAATGAAATATCAAAACTCTATCGATTTAATACATAACATAGAAATATAATTAAAAATACCTCAAACAACTTCCCATTCTACATACAACAATGTATAATTATGCATGAAGATCAATGTTCTTGTTTATAATTGACAAATAGTTATGAGTATCATAGCAGTATTTTGGCGACAGTTGTAGTTTTCCTTAAAGAGACAACCATTTATACAGAGCCCTTCAACAACATACAAATGGGCTTTCAAAGAGATGAATTGGTCTGTCTTTAAGGTTTTTGCCTTAAAATCTCATTGCAGATTCGTGCTTACAGACAAATCTGATATTTGAATAAATTACAGTATATTGATTGAATATATTATGCACTGAGAGGCTGCAGTCGGATTTATGAACTCTGTGAAGTGACTGGGCAAAGCACTCTGACCTGAAGGGCGAAGCTCCGAAGAAAATTGTAACTATGCATGTCAACGAAGAAAATTCCATAACTTTACCGGTACCTCGAAAATAGTGCATGGTATATTTAATTTTTATAAGATGACGTGGATCCTAATCAAATTAATGATTGGTTGAGAGCGTACACGTGACCAGGCATTTATTTTGCCTAAACGTAATTTTTATAATGACCGGTCATTAGTAAAATCATGTTATAAAACAACATTTTATAACAACAAATAAACCACATCATTTTGTTCGGGCATAAGTAAAGTTGCCCATACTCGGTACCTTCAATACAATCCAAACACTCGGCTATCGCCTCGGGCGTGTTCGACTGTTCCAAAGGTACATTGTGTGGGAAATTCTATGCCCTCACTGCTGTGTATTATTAGTATAATATCCTTCATTAGAAAACAAAATAATGGGGGTAAACTATTGATAAAAGCTGAATACATCTTCAAATCGCCAGTTTTGTCAGAATAAATAATATAAAGTGGCCCAAAAATTGTAAAATTTTGGGGGCTATCAACCTCAATGATATGTACATTGTATTTACGATCAGGTAGGGCAAAGCGAGCGATGCGTAAATTGGCGTGGGGTCCAAGGACAAAGCCTCCACACTGGCAGGTCATTAATTGGTGTAGGGTCGAGGGGCGGAGCCCCATGAAAGCTCAGGGGTTTTAGACATTTAATAACGGTTAGATGAACATTTAGGAGCCAACTTAGGGCCCCTGGTGGGGTCCTGGGGGCGAAGCTCCTATAAGCTAATGGGTTTTAGGCATTAAATTACGATCAGATGAGCATCCAGGGGGCAGAGCCCCCGGAAGGTCAGGGGATTTTAGGCATTTAATTACGGTCAGATGAGCACCCAGGGTCCCGCCTTAGGGCCCTGTTGGGTTCCAGGGGCGGAGCCTGAGTGCTCAGTGGTTTTAGCCATTTAATTACGACAACTGCCCCACCCCTATCAGTGCTTGTCTATGCATCACAGTTACTAATTATATTTATAGTCGTAGTACATTTCATGGAAAGAGGATTAATAGCGCTTTCAATATGAAATCTAAACACCAACATTTTGCTATTTTGGTGCATGTTCCTTATTTTTTTTCATTTGCACCAATATCATTTTCCAATATATTGACCTACAAGGAAATTGTCAAGCACAGATCTGTATTATATTTCTGTTAAAGTTCTATGTACAGGGATAGTCATACACTTGAGTACCACCCCAAAACTTTAACAGTAGGGTTACAGTTTAGTAGAAGGCTACGCTTTAACAGCAGGTTACACGTTAGCAGCAAATTACACTTTAGCAGCAGGTTACACTTTAGCAGCAGGTTACACTTTGCGGCAGTTTACACTTTAACATAAGGTTACGCTTAAGCAGCAGGATACACTTTAGCAGCAGGTTACACTTAGGCCGCAGGCTACACTTTAGCAGAGTTCTTACTTTAGCAGCTTAACACATATAGGAGAAAGAAGATAACCAAATCAATCAAAAGATTAGTTACAAAATTTGCGTATATATAGTACTATTTGCTGAGGGGCGCAGCCCCGAAGGAAATGGTACTATTGGGAGTCACCGAGGCCCATGGTTTTGACCAGTACCTCGAAAAGAATGCAGGGTATATCTGTTTTATATCATGCATAACAACAAATTTAAAACAATATTAAAATCAAAACATTTTAAACATTTCGAAATTTAAGCATTTCTTTTTAAACATTAAAAATAATAATCAAAAATATTTTATACACAAATTTAAAATTTGGACATGCTACAATTTTAATAAAATATTCAAAAAAAAAAAATTATCAAACAAAATTTTCAACTTCCAAATACTACTCCGAAATAGTACTTTTACTCCCGGATAGTACTCCCGAATAATGCTTTTTCAGAGCAACCTTAAAATTGTTGAAATATTTCTGATCACGTGA
>CP137670.1:12531327-12546927 GCA_037976565.1 Mesocentrotus franciscanus
TTTTACCAACCCTTAAACTCCTGAAGCCATTTCGAATTACTCTTACGATTGAAAATATTCCCCTCACACTAGTTTCAGTCGCGTCCGAAACGTTCTTTATTGATACAGCCATTCTCCTTTACCAAATGTAGACTCTGCTCCTGCGATGTAGTCTCAGTATAATCGGTTGGTTGCGCGCGAGGCTGCTGAAGAAATGAGTGAGGGAAAAGTATGCTGTTACAGACGAGACCGACCTTTCATCCCATTGTAATGGTTTCAATCCAATTGCAGTGCAGATAAGCTGAGAGTTTCTCCCTAAATAGTCAACCCATCATGTACTCAGCAATGATCCAATATCAAGAGTCAGGAAATTGACGTCTGCTGTGCTCAAAGTGGTGGGGGCGGCAAGGAACCCCCCCCCCTCGCTAAATAACTGGCTAAAATAATGTGCTACATGAGAGGAAAAATGACTGGACAAAATCTGGTCGAAAATATCAGCAAAAATCTCGTATTCTATGATTGAACATTGTCAGACATTTTAAAGTGTTGGGGTGCCTGCCAAGCTCCCGCTTTTTTAATGCAAAAGAATGAGCTAGATAAGCAGAACAGGTAAAGCCTCGGTCACAAATGCCATTACGAACTGCTACGAACACCGTACGAACGATTTTCAGACAATGGAAATTCGGGAAGACAATGGAAAAACAGGGAGATTCGTACGAAATTATCGTTCGTACGGACCCTTGTAACCGTAGCATAACTAGATTTAAAAAAATTGTGGAAATAAAAGATCATTACACCCTGTATCACGGAAGACCACTGACAGACGTTTTAATTGCCCGCCAGACGCCCTGAATTCCATTTTCATTTTGTATTCATTTTATTTAAGCACGTGGGATAACCTCAGCCAAAGGACTGTTCTTCCGTAGGGCCGTGCAAACATATAATTAAAGTAATATTGAATACACAAAAATACACACAAATAATAAAATACACAAAAGAATAATTCATAAAATATTTACAAGAAAGTACCTGTATGATAACATATATAATAATAACGAGAAATTTAATTCGTCATTGAGGACGAATTAGGTGGTCTGTCTTTAAATTTTGTGGACGCTGATCTTGTTAAAGATTGTCACAGCTACAACATATCGAAATTTGGAAGAAAATCGATCAATATTTAAAAAGATACAATCAATTTTCCCTAAATATACTGATGTCATAATATGCCAATTCGGATTTTGAGTTCCAAGGCCATTATGATGACGTCACGAAATATTTAACGGCCAAATGAGACATGAAATCATTTTTCCGACTCATACTCTATCTAAATATATCAACAAATTGTGGGGTCAACGGGCATCCTAAAGAGCTATAATGGATTTTGTATAGGCATGTTTTTGCCCATATGTGCCATGTATTACAAGAGCTCGCACGTACGGACATTGATCTGGAACGGACGCTCATTCCGTTATTAATGGTCATAAAGAGATAAACATGGTACCAAATTGTTCTGAAAAAAATGGGGAATATCATGCCAACGGAAAAAAGGAGGATTTATGTTGCGTTCGGCCATGACGAACGAAAACGCGCGCATTCGCGTGTGCACGTTTTTGTGAAATGCTTAAAATTGGCTTAAACGTACTCTAATTTGAATAAAAGTGATTTTGAGCATTTTAAAATTTTGCGCGCACTGACGCGCGGACGTACGCGTACGCGCGCGTTTATTGACATGAAAATGACCGGACGGATATTGAAATTGATATTGATAAATATGAATGAGAAATGATTTTCCGTTATGAAGATATGATCATGAGTTGATTTTCACAAAATGGCGCGTGGATGACGTCACGATTATTTGATGAACTTGAAAATGCGGCTGTACCGTCTCATGACAATGACCTATGACTGTGTCAAAATTGAACGAAATTGGGTGGTTTGATATTGAGTTATCTTGTGCACAAAAAAGTGGAGAAATAAAAATAAACGAGAAATTTAATTCGTCATTGAGGACGAATTAGGTGGTCTGTTGTGTAATCTGATTAACTTATCTTGTCGAGATTTGTCGCAGCTACAACATATCGAAATTTGGGATTAAAAAGAGCAACAAAAAGCGAGATATTGCTCAAAGAACAATCTCATGTAGATGAGTGTAGATTCAAGATTTTCACCTTCCATAGGCAAAACGCGCAAATTAAGAACATTCTGACTGTCGCCTTCAAATGAAATGTTTTCTATGATAACGTCATCTAAATGAAAAATAACGAATACGGCACTTGTAGAAAATTGTCTTTGCTACAACATATTAAAATTTAAAAGAGAATTGATTAATATTGAGAGAGATACGATGATTTTTCCATAAATTTGCTTAAGTCATAATATGCAAGTTCGTATTTTGAGTTCCAAGACCATTATGATGACGTCACGATATATTTAATGGCCGAATGAGACATGAAATCATATCTACGATTCATACTCTATCCAAATATGAAAAAAATTAGGGGTCAACGGGCATCCTAAAGAGCTATAAAGGATTTTGTATAGGCATGTTTTTGCCCATATCTGTTATGTATTACAAGAGCTCGCACGTACGGACATTTATCTGGAACGGACGCTCCTTTCGTTATTTAAGGTCATAAAGAGGTAAACATGGTACCAAATTGTTCGTAAAAAAACGAGGAATATCATGCAAGAGAAAAATGGCGATTCTATTTTGCGTACGGCCATGACGAACGAAACGCGCGCGCAATCGCGTGTGCGCGTTTTGCGAAATGCTTAAAATGATCTGAAACGTACTCTAATTTGATCAAAAAGTGATTTTGAGCATTTTGAAATTTTGCGCGCACTAACGCGCGGACGTACGCGTACGCGCGCGTTTTTTGACATGAAAATGACCGGACGGATATTGAAATTGATATTGATAAATATGAATGAGAAATGATTTTCGTTATGAAGATATGATCATTAGTTGATTTTCACAAAATGGCGCGTGGATGACGTCACGATGATTTGATGAACTTGAAAATGTTGGAGACACATCTTAGGACAATGACCCATGACTGTGCCAAAATTGAAAGAAATCGACTGGACCGATCATGGAGTTATGCTCTGCACAAAAAAGTGGAGAAATAAAAATAAATAATAAATAATAACGAGAAATTTAATTCGTCATTGAGGACGAATTAGGTGGTCTGTCGTGTAATCTGAATAATTTGTCTTTTAGAGAACTGTCCCAGCTACAACACATCGAAATTTGGAAGAAAATCGATCAATATTAACAGAGATACAATCAATTTTCCATAAATGTGCTGACGTCATAATATGCAAATTTGTATTTTGAGTTCCAAGGCCATTATGATGATGTCACGATATATTTAACGGCCAAATGAGACATGAAATCATATCTCCGACTCATACTCTATCCAAATATATAAACAAATTGTGAGGTCAACGGGCATCCTAAAGAGCTATAATGGATTTTGTATAGGCATGTTTTTGCCCATTATGCTATGTATTACAAGAGCTCGCACGTACGGACATTTATCTATAACGGACGCTCATTTGGTTATTAATGGTCATAAAGAGATAAACATGGTACCAAATTGTTCGGAAAAAATGGGAATATCATGTTAACGAAAAAAGAGGATTTATGTTGCGTTCGGCCATGACGAACGAAAACGCGCGCGCATTTGCGTGTGCGCGTTTTTTGTGAAATGCTTAAAATGGCTGAAACGTACTCTAATTTGAAAAAAGTGATTTTGAGCATTTTAAAATTTTGCGCGCGCACTGCGCGGACGTACGCGTACGCGCGCGTTTATTGACCTGAAAATGACCGGACGGATATTGACCTTGATATTGATAAATATGAATGAGAAATGAATTTCCGTTATGAAGATATGATCATTAGTTGATTTTCACAAAATGGCGCCTGGATGACGTCACGATGATTTGATGAACTTGAAAATGTTCCTGTCACGTCTCATGACAATGACCTATGACTGTGCCAACATTGAAAGAAATTGACGGAACAGATCTTGAGTAATCACTTGCACAAAAAAGTGGAGAAATAAATAAAAATAAATAAATAATAAAGAAAGAAAATTCTGACGAAATTAATAGGTGGTCTGTTGATAACAGACCACCTAATAATAACGAGAAATTTAATTCGTCATTGAGGACGAATTAGGTGGTCTGTCTTTAAATTTTGTGGACGCTGATCTTGTTAAAGATTGTCACAGCTACAACATATCGAAATTTGGAAGAAAATCGATCAATATTTAAAAGATACAATCAATTTTCCCTAAATATGCTGACGTCATAATATGCCAATTCGATTTTGAGTTCCAAGGCCATTATGATGACGTCACGATATATTTAACGGCCAAATGAGACATGAAATCATATCTCCGACTCATACTCTATCCAAATATATCAACAAATTGTGGGGTCAACGGGCATCCTAAAGAGCTATAATGGATTTTGTATAGGCATGTTTTTGCCCATATCTGTTATGTATTACAAGAGCTCGCACGCACGGACATTTATCTGGAACGGACGCTCATTCCGTTATTAATGGTCATAAAGAGATAAACATGGTATCAAATTGTTCGGAAACAAATGGGCAATACTATGATAGACAAAAAATGGCGATTCTATGGTGCGTACGGCCATGACGTACGAAAACGCGCGCGCATAGTTGTGCGCGCGCAAAGGTGTGCGTACGCAAAATTTTCGAAATGCTTGAAATGGCCTAAAACGTACTCTAATTTGATCAAAAAGTGATTTTGAGCATTTTTTTTGCGCGCACCGACGCGCAGACGTACGCGTACGCGCGCGTTTATTGACCTGAAGTTGACCGGACGGATATTGACCTTAATCGTGATAAATATGAATGAGAAATGATTTTTGGTTATGAAGATATGATCATGAGTTGATTTTTAGAGTACTTCACAAAATGGCGCCTGGATGACGTCAGAATAATTTGGTGAACTTGAAAAGTTTCAAGTCACATCTCAAGATGTTGACCTATAACTGTGTCAAATTTGAAAGAAATCTGACGGTTAGATTTTGAGTAATCGTGTGCACAAAAAGTGTACCAAAAAATCCGAGTGTTTGTACAGTTTCAATTAAAATACGAGAAATTTAATTCGTCATTGAGGACGAATTAGGTGGTCTGTCTTTAATTTTGTGGACGTTGATCTTGATAAGGATTGTTACAGCTATAACATATCGAAATTTGGAAGAAAATCGATCAATATTAACCGAGATACAATCAATTTTCCATAAATGTGCTGACGTCATAATATGCAAATTTGTATATTAAGTTCCAAGGCCATTATAATGACGTCACGATATATTTAACGGCCAAATGAGACATGAAATCATATCTCCGACTCATACTCTATCCAAATATATAAACAAATTGTAGGGTCAACGGGCATCCTAAAGAGCTATAATGGATTTTGTATAGGCATGTTTTTGCCCATATCTGTTATGTATTACAAGAGCTCGCACGCACGGACATTTATCTGGAACGGACGCTCATTCCGTTATTAATGGTCATAAAGAGATAAACATGGTATCAAATTGTTCGGAAAAAAGTGGGCAATACTATGATAGATAAAACATGGCGATTCTAGGTTGCGTACGGCCATGACGACAAAAACGTGCGCGCATTTATGCGCGCGCAAAGGTGTGCGCACGCAAAATTTTCGAAATGCTTGAAATGGCCTAAAACGTACTCTAATTTGATCAAAAAGTGATTTTGAGCATTTTTATTTTGCGCGCACCGACGCGCGGACGTACGCGTACGCGCGTTTATTGACCTGAAGTTGACCGGACGGATATTGACCTTAATCGTGATAAATATGAATGAGAAATGATTTTCGGTTATGAAGATATGATCATGAGTTGATTTTAGAGTACTTCACAAAATGGCGCCTGGATGACGTCAGAATAATTTGGTGAACTTGAAAAGTTTCAAGTCACATCTCACGATGATGACCTACAACTGTGTCAAATTTGAAAGAAATTGTGTGGTTCAGTTTGAGAAATCGTGTGCACAAAAAAGTGTACCAAAAAAATTCGAGTGTTTTTACAATTTCAATTAGAATACGAGAAATTTAATTCGTCATTGAGGACGAATTAGGTGGTCTGTCGTGTAATCTGAATAACCTGTCTTTGAGAGAATTGTCTCAGCTACAACATATCGAAAATTGGAAGAAAATCGTTCAATATTTACAAAGATACAATCAATTTGGCGTGGTCTTGTAGACGCTTGGTTCTCCCTTGTGGCTTGTAAAGGATACTTAGGATGACTTTCTAAGCCCAACATATATCCCTTAGCCTGACACTTATTCACCATAGCTCAAACCACGCCCTGTATACTAACTCACTCCTCTCAGTCCTTACTCCACACAGACTTATAGCGCTCTGCCTACGTGGCGCGAACCTTGTCTTCCACTAACATAGCAACAATAGGCCACTTCATGCATGAATGCATCACATTCCTTTCTCTAATTACTTGATTGCGGTACACTGGCCTTAATCGCTCGCGCATTTTGACAATGACGTCACGATATATTTAACGACCAAATGAGACATGAAATCATATCTCCGACTCATACTCTATCCAAATATATCAACAAATTGTGGGGTCAACGGGCATCCTAAAGAGCTATAATGGATTTTGTATAGGCATGTTTTTGCCCCTATTTGCTATGTATTACAAGAGCTCGCACGCACGGACATTTATCTGGAACGGACGCTCATTTCGTTATTAATGGTCATAAAGAGATAAACATGGTATCAAATTGTTCGGAAAAAATGGGCAATACTATGATAGACAAAACATGGCGATTCTAGGTTGCGTACCACCATTACGACCAAAAACGTGCGCGCTAATTTATGCGCGCGCAAAGGTGTGTGCACGCAAAATTTTCGAAATGCTTGAAATGGCCTAAAACGTACTCTAATTTGATCAAAAAGTGATTTTGAGCATTTTTTATTTTTGCGCGCACCGACGCGCAGACGTACGCGTACGCGCGCGTTTATTGACCTGAAGTTGACCGGACGGATATTGACCTTAATCGTGATAAATATGAATGAGAAATGATTTTTGGTTATGAAGATATGATCATGAGTTGATTTTCAGAGTACTTCACAAAATGGCGCCTGGATGACGTCAGGATGATTTGGTGAACTTGAAAAGTTTCAAGTCACATCTCACGATGATGACCTACAACTGTGTCAAATTTGAAAGAAATTGTGTGGTTCAGTTTTGAGAAATCGTGTGCACAAAAAGTGTACCAAAAAATTCGAGTGTTTTTACAATTTCAATTAGAATACGAGAAATTTAATTCGTCATTGAGGACGAATTAGGTGGTCTGTCTTTAAATCTGGTGGACGCTGATCTTGTTGAGAATTGTCACAGCTACAACATATCGAAATTTGGAAGAAAATCGATCAATATTAACAGAGATACAATCAATTTTCCATAAATATGCTGACGTCATAATATGCCAATTCGTATTTTGAGTTCCAAGGCCATTATGATGACGTCACAATATATTTAACGGCCAAATGAGACATGAAATCATATCTCCGACTCATACTCTATCCGAATATATATAAAAAATGTGGGGTCAACGGGCATCCTAAACAACTATAATGGATTTTGTATAGGCATGTTTTTGCCCATATATGCTATGTATTACAAGAGCTCGCACGTACGGACATTTATCTGGAACGGACGCTCATTCCGTTATTAATGGTCATAAAGAGATAAACATGGTACCAAATTGTTCGAAAAAATGGGCAATATCATGCCAACAAAAATGGCGATTTATGTTGCGTTCGGCCATGACGAACGAAAACGCGCGCGCATTCGCGTGTGCACGTTTTTTTGAAATGCTTAAAATGGCTGAAACGTACTCTAATTTGAATAAAAAGTGATTTTGAGCATTTTAAAATTTTGCGCGCACTGACGCGCGGACGTACGCGTACGCGCGCGTTTATTGACATGAAAATGACCGGACGGATATTGACCTTGATATTGATAAATATGAATGAGAAATGATTTTCCGTTATGAAGATATGATCATAAGTTGATTTTCACAAAATGGCGCCTGGATGACGTCACGATTATTTGATGAACTTGAAAATGCGGCTGTCACGTCTTATGACGATGACCTATGACTGTGTCAAATTTGAAAGAAATCTGACGGTTAGATTTTGAGTAATCGTGTGCACAAAAAAGTGGAGAAATAAAAATAAATAATAACGAGAAATTTAATTCGTCATTGAGGACGAATTAGGTGGTCTGTCGTGTAATCTTAATAACTGATCTTGTAGAGAGTCGTCTCAGCTACAACATATCGAAAATTGAAAGAAAATCGTTCAATATTTACAAAGATACAATCAATTTTCCAAAATTTGCTGACGTCATAATATGCAAATTCGTAGGTCGTGGTCTTGTAGACGCTTGGTTCTCCCTTGTGGCTTGTAAAGGATACTTAGGATGACTTTCTAAGCCCAACATATATCCCTTAGCCTGACACTTATTCACCATAGCTCAAACCACGCCCTGTATACTAGCTCACTCCTCTCAGTCCTTACTCCACACAGACTTATAGCGCTCTGCCTACGTGGCGCGAACCTTGTCTTCCACTAACATAGCAACAATAGGCCACTTCATGCATGAATGCATCACATTCCTTTCTCTAATTACTTGATTGCGGTACACTGGCCTTAATCGCTCGCGCATTTTGACAATGACGTCACGATATATTTAACGACCAAATGAGACATGAAATCATATCTCCGACTCATACTCTATCCAAATATATCAACAAATTGTGGGGTCAACGGACATCCTAAAGAGCTATAATGGATTTTGTATAGGCATGATTTTGCCAATATATGCTATGTATTACAAGAGCTCGCACGCACGGACAGTTATCTTGAACAGACGCTCATTTCGTTATTAATGGTCATAAAGAGATAAACAAGGTATCAAATTGTTCGGAAAAAATGGGCAATAGTATGATAGACAATACATGGCGATTCTAGGTTGCGTACGACCATGACGTACGAAAACGCGCGCGCATAGTTTGCGCGCGCAAAGGTGTGCGTACGCAAAATTTTCGAAATGCTTGAAATGGCCTAAAACGTACTCTAATTTGATCAAAAAGTGATTTTGAGCATTTTTTTTTTGCGCGCACCGACGCGCAGACGTACGCGTACGCGCGCGTTTATTGACCTGAAGTTGACCGGACGGATATTGACCTTAATCGTGATAAATATGAATGAGAAATGATTTTCGGTTATGAAGATATGATCATGAGTTGATTTTCAGAGTACTTCACAAAATGGCGCCTGGATGACGTCAGAATAATTTGGTGAACTTGAAAAGTTTCAAGTCACATCTCAAGATGTTGACCTATAACTGTGTCAAATTTGAAAGAAATTGACGGTTAGATTTTGAGTAATCGTGTGCACAAAAAAGTGTACCAAAAAAATCCGAGTGTTTGTACAGTTTCAATTAGAATACGAGAAATTTAATTCGTCATTGAGGACGAATTAGGTGGTCTGTCGTGTAATCTTAATAACTGATCTTGTAGAGAATCGTCTCAGCTACAACATATCGAAAATTGAAAGAAAATCGTTCAATATTTACAAAGATACAATCAATTTGGCGTGGTCTTGTAGACGCTTGGTTCTCCCTTGTGGCTTGTAAAGGATACTTAGGATGACTTTCTAAGCCCAACATATATCTCTTAGCCTGACACTTATTCACCATAGCTCAAACCACGCCCTGTATACTAGCTCACTCCTCTCAGTCCTTACTCCACACAGACTTATAGCGCTCTGCCTACGTGGCGCGAACCTTGTCTTCCACTAACATAGCAACAATAGGCCACTTCATGCATGAATGCATCACATTCCTTTCTCTAATTACTTGATTGCGGTACACTGGCCTGAATCGCTCGCGCATTTTGACAATGACGTCACGATATATTTAACGACCAAATGAGACATGAAATCATATCTCCGACTCATACTCTATCCAAATATATCAACAAATTGTGGGGTCAACGGGCATCCTAAAGAGCTATAATGGATTTTGTCTAGGCATGATTTTGCCAATATATGCTATGTATTACAAGAGCTCGCACGCACGGACAGTTATCTTGAACAGACGCTCATTTCGTTATTAATGGTCATAAAGAGATAAACAAGGTATCAAATTGTTCGGAAAAAATGGGCAATAGTATGATAGACAATACATGGCGATTCTAGGTTGCGTACCACCATTACGAACAAAAACGCGCGCAAATTTATGCGCGCGCAAAGGTGTGCGCACGCAAAATTTTCGAAATGCTTGAAATGGCCTAAAACGTACTCTAATTTGATCAAAAAGTGATTTTGAGCATTTTTATTTTTGCGCGCACCGACGCGCGAACGATGCGTACGCGCGCGTTTATTGACCTGAAGTTGACCAGACGGATATTGACCTTAATCGTGATAAATATGAATGGGAAATGATTTTTGTTTATGAAGATATGATCATGAGTTGATTTTCAGAGTACTTCACAAAATGGCGCCTGGATGACGTCAGAATAATTTGGTGAACTTGAAAAGTTTCAAGTCACATCTCAAGATGTTGACCTATAACTGTGTCAAATTTGAAAGAAATCTGACGGTTAGATTTTGAGTAATCGTGTGCACAAAAAGTGTACCAAAAATCCGAGTGTTTGTACAGTTTCAATTAGAATACGAGAAATTTAATTCGTCATTGAGGACGAATTAGGTGGTCTGTCGTGTAATCTTAATAACTGATCTTGTAGAGAGTCGTCTCAGCTACAACATATCGAAAATTGAAAGAAAATCGTTCAATATTTACAAAGATACAATCAATTTGGCGTGGTCTTGTAGACGCTTGGTTCTCCCTTGTGGCTTGTAAAGGATACTTAGGATGACTTTCTAAGCCCAACATATATCCCTTAGCCTGACACTTATTCACCATAGCTCAAACCACGCCCTGTATACTAGCTCACTCCTCTCAGTCCTTACTCCACACAGACTTATAGCGCTCTGCCTACGTGGCGCGAACCTTGTCTTCCACTAACATAGCAACAATAGGCCACTTCATGCATGAATGCATCACATTCCTTTCTCTAATTACTTGATTGCGGTACACTGGCCTTAATCGCTCGCGCATTTTGACAATGACGTCACGATATATTTAACGACCAAATGAGACATGAAATCATATCTCCGACTCATACTCTATCCAAATATATCAACAAATTGTGGGGTCAACGGGCATCCTAAAGAGCTATAATGGATTTTGTCTAGGCATGATTTTGCCCATATATGCTATGTATTACAAGAGCTCGCACGCACAGTTATCTTGAACAGACGCTCATTTCGTTATTAATGGTCATAAAGAGATAAACATGGTATCAAATTGTTCGGAAAAAAATGGGCAATAGTATGATAGACAAAAAATGGCGATTCTAGGTTGCGTACGACCATTACGAACGAAAACGTGCGCGCAAATTTATGCGCGCGCAAAGGTGTACGCACGCAAAATTTTCGAAATGCTTGAAATGGCCTAAAACGTACTCTAATTTGATCAAAAAGTGATTTTGAGCATTTTTATTTTGCGCGCACCGACGCGCAGACGTACACGCGCGCGCGTTTATTGACCTGAAGTTGACCGGACGGATATTGACCTTAATCGTGATAAATATGAATGAGAAATGATTTTTGGTTATGAAGATATGATCATGAGTTGATTTTCAGAGTACTTCACAAAATGGCGCCTGGATGACGTCAGGATGATTTGGTGAACTTGAAAAGTTTCAAGTCACATCTCACGATGATGACCTACAACTGTGTCAAATTTGAAAGAAATTGTGTGGTTCAGTTTTGAGAAATCGTGTGCACAAAAAGTGTACCAAAAAATCCGAGTGTTTGTACAGTTTCAATTAGAATACGAGAAATTTAATTCGTCATTGAGGACGAATTAGGTGGTCTGTCTTTTAATCTTGTGGACGCTGATCTTGTTAAGGATTGTCACAGCTACAACATATTGAAATTTGAAATAAAATCGATCAATATTTACAGAGATACAATCAAGTTCCCATTAATATGCTGACGTCATAATATGATAATTCGTTTTTTGAGTTCAAAGGCCATTATGATGATGTCACGATATATTTAATGGCCAAATGAGACATGAAATCATATCTACGATTCATACTCTATCCAAATATGAAAAGAAAATTAGGGTCAACGGACATCCTAAAGAGCTATAATGGATTTTGTATAGGCATGTTTTTGCCCATATGTTATGTATTACAAGAGCTCGCACGCACGGACATTTATCTGGAACGGACGCTCATTCCGTTATTAATGGTCATAAAGAGATAAACATGGTATCCAATTGTTCGGGAAAAAATGGGAAATACTTTAATAGACAAAAAATGGCGATTCTATGGTGCGTACGGCATTGCCGTACGAAAACGCGCGCATCCGTGTGCGCGCGCAAAGGTGTGCGTACACAAAATTTTCGAAATGCTTGAAATGGCCTAAAGTACTCTAATTTGATCAAAAGTGATTTTGAGCATTTTTTTTGCGCGCACCGACGCGCAGACGTACGCGTACGCGCGCGTTTATTGACCTGAAGTTGACCGGACGGATATTGACCTTAATCGTGATAAATATGAATGAGAAATGATTTTTGGTTATGAAGATATGATCATGAGTTGATTTTCAGAGTACTTCACAAAATGGCGCCTGGATGACGTCAGGATGATTTGGTGAACTTGAAAGTTTCAAGTCACATCTCACGATGATGACCTACAACTGTGTCAAATTTGAAAGAAATTGTGTGGTTCAGTTTTGAGAAATCGTGTGCACAAAAAAGTGTACCAAAAAAATTCGAGTGTTTGAACAGTTTCAATTAGAATACGAGAAATTTAATTCGTCATTGAGGACGAATTAGGTGGTCTGTCTTTAAATCTGGTGGACGCTGATCTTGTTGAGGATTGTCACAGCTACAACATATCGAAATTTGGAAGAAAATCGATCAATATTAACAGAGATACAATCAATTTCCCATAAATATGCTGACGTCATAATATGCAAATTCGTATTTTGAGTTCCAAGGCCGTTATGATGATGTCACGATATATTTAATGGCCGAATGAGACATGAAATCATATCTACAATTCATACTCTATCCAAATATGAAAAGAAAATTAGGGGTCAACGGGCATCCTAAAGAGCTATAATGGATTTTGTATAGGCATGTTTTTGCCCATATATGTTATGTATTACAAGAGCTCGCACGCACGGACATTTATCTGGAACGGACGCTCATTCCGTTATTAATGGTCATAAAGAGATAAACATGGTATCAAATTGTTTGGAAAAAAATGGGCAATACTATAATAGACAAAAATGGCGATTCTATGGTGCGTACGGCCATGACGTACGAAAACGCGCGCGCAATGTGCGCGCGCGAAAGGTGTGCGTACGCAAAATTTTCGAAATGCTTGAAATGGCCTGAAACGTATCTAATTTGATCAAAGTGATTTTGAGAATTTTTTATTTTTGCGCGCACCGACGCGCGCAGACGTACGCGTACGCGCGCGTTTATTGACCTGAAGTTGACCGGACGGATATTGACCTTAATCGTGATAAATATGAATGAGAAATGATTTTGGTTATGAAGATATGATCATGAGTTGATTTTCAGAGTACTTCACAAAATGGCGCCTGGATGACGTCAGAATAATTTGGTGAACTTAAAAGTTTCAAGTCACATCTCAAAATGTTGACATATAACTGTGTCAAATTTGAAAGAAATCTGACGGTTAGATTTTGAGTAATCGTGCACAAAAAAGTGTACCAAAAATGAGTGTTTGTACAGTTTCATTAGAATATTATTTTTGCGCGAACCGACGCTAAGGACGCATGTAGACGTGCACGTTTATTGACTTTAAATTGACCGGACGGATATTGACCTTTAATCGTTATAAATATGAATGACAAATGATTTTTGTTAATGAAGATATGATCATGAGTTGATTTTCAGAGATTCACAAAATGGCGCCTGGATGACGTCAGAATAATTTGGTGAACTTGAAAAGTTTCAAGTCACATTTCAAGATGTTACATATAACTGTGTCAAATTTGAAAGAAATCTGACTGTTTATTTTGAGTAATCGTATGCACAAAAAGTGTCAAAAAAATCCGAGTGTTTGTACAGCTCAATTAGAATACGAGAAATTTAATTGTCATTGAGGACGAATTAGTGGTCTGTCGTAATCTGAATAACTGATCTTGTAGAGAATTGTCTCAGCTACAAACATCGAAATTTGGAAAATATCGATCAATTTTTACAGAGATACAATATATTTTCCATAAATAATTGACGTCATAATATGCAAATTCGTTTTTGAGTTCCAAGGCCATTATGATGATGTCACGATATATTTAACGGCCAAATGAGACATGAAATCATATCTCCGACTCATACTCTATCCAATATATAAACAAATTGTGGGGTCAACGGGCATCCTAAAGAGCTATAATGGATTTTGTATAGGCATGTTTTTGCCCATATATGTTATGTATTACAAGAGCTCACACGCACGGACATTTATCTGGAACGGACGCTCATTCCGTTATTAATGGTCATAAAGAGATAAACATGGTATCAAATTGTTCGGAAAAAAATGGGCAATACTATAATAGACAAAAAACGGCGATTCTAGATTGCGTACGGCCATGACGTACGAAAACGCGCGCGCATTGGTGTGCGCGCAAAGGTGTGCGTACGCAAAATTTTCGAAATGCTTGAAATGGCCTTAAACGTACTCTAATTTGATCAAAAAGTGATTTTGAGCATTTTTTATTTTTGCGCGCACCGACGCGCAGACGTACGCGTACGCGCGCGTTTATTGACCTGTTGACCGGACGGATATTGACCTTAATCGTGATAAATATGAATGAGAAATGATTTTTGGTTATGAAGATATGATCATGAGTTGATTTTTAGAGTACTTCACAAAATGGCGCCTGGATGACGTCAGGATAATTTGGTGAACTTGAAAGTTTCAAGTCACATCTCACGATGATGACCTACAACTGTGTCAAATTTGAAAGAAATTGTGTGGTTCAGTTTTGAGAAATCGTGCACAAAAAGTGTACCAAAAAATCCGAGTGTTTGTACAGTTTCAATTAGAATACGAGAAATTTAATTCGTCATTGAGGACGAATTAGGTGGTCTGTCTTTAAATCTGTGGACGCTGATCTTGTTGAGGATTGTCACAGCTACAACATATCGAAATTTGGAAGAAAATCGATCAATATTTACAGAGATACAATCAATTTCCCATAAATTTGCCGACGTCATAATATGCAAATTCGTTTTTTGAGTTCCAAGGCCGTTATGATGATGTCACGATATATTTAATGGCCAAATGAGACATGAAATCATATCTACAATTCATACTCTATCCAAATATGAAAAAGAAAATAGGGGCTCAACGGGCATCCTAAAGAGCTATAATGGATTATGTAAAGGGATGTTTTTGCCCATATCTG